>JACBWW010001650.1:0-12188 GCA_020086605.1 Lanius collurio
TCCCCCTCCTCATTAGCAACCAATTAATTAGCATTAATTTCCCCCTTGTTGCTCCTGACCTTCCCTAATTCCCCCCTCCATTTCCCAGGGCTGAGGCAAGTTCAAAGAAGAGCTTGACCTAAATTCCCAACCCCAAACGGGGCTGGATCCCGCGGCAGTGACCTCGCTGCCATCTCTCAGGGAACAACAAACTCTTCCCAGGGTGGAAAACACGAGGGGTGGGTGCAGGCAGCTGCTGGCCTCCGTCACCAACATTTGGGGGCAGGGATGGCGCGTTCGGAGCCCTCCGGATGGCACAGGGTGGGGCCGGCCCGGGGCCGGGGAGCTGCCGGCTCTGTGGGCTTTGGGCTGGGAAGCGCCATCCGTGCGCTTCCCTCTCTGGAAAACACGGGCTGGCAGTTATGCCGGGCTTGGGAAAACCTGGTGGCCACACCGGGGTTTATCCCAGCCCCTCAGAGAGGCTCTGGCTGGGGGTGCTGCTCCCAATTCCTGCCCCATGGAAAGGCTGGGGGCGAACGGGCATGGCCCTTCCCACGGCCCCGCCGGAGGAGCCGGTGTCGCCCATTCATTAATGGGATTATGGATAATCGGGGTCAATCCGGTGCCAGGGGCTGGGGGAGGGGTGGGGGCTGCTCTGTGTCCTGTGCCAGCAGCCCTGGATCAGGGTGTTCCCAATCCCCCTGGAATGGGGGCAGCGGGGACGGTGGCAGGGCGCGCTCGCGGGGCGCAGGGAGGTGGAGGGGGATGAGCTTCCTGGGATGGCTCCTGGGAGCATCCCCGAATGGCCTCAGAGAACACCCAGGGATGGTTGTGGGGAGCATTCCGGAATGCTGGGATACAGCGAGGATCTTGGGATTTTGGGGTTCAGGGAGCATCCCAGGGTACCAGGACAAGGATCCTGGTACAGCTGCGCTGTGCATCCCGGGGAGATGGACACCTCCAAAGATGCTGCTGCTCTCTTTTGGGGGGGAATTAAGGCACTGCCCCAGAAAATTCCCAGCTGGAAAGAAAACTCCCATTTCCTTTCTGATTTTATTTATTTCTTTATTAAAGCCTGATACAGAGGTGTGGGGAAGGGAAGCAGAAACCCCCAAAGATAGAAACATTTTTATTTCAGACATGTAATTAATAAAACTAAACCAACCCAAACACGAGGCAGCGCAGCCCTGGGTGTGGCCGCCCCTTCCCACCCACCCCCCCCGCTGATTTTGGGGTCCCTCACTCTAATTTATGCAAAAAGGAGCAAATTTGTAGCCTAATCTGGTGCTCTGCACCCTGGTCACACCCAACCCTTGGAGCTGCCCAGGGCAGAATCAGCCCTGGCAGGAGCAGGGGATGCTCCTGGGTTGGGAGCAATCCCAAGGGAAATAGGGCAAGACTTGGTGAGCAAGCAAGGGAAAAATCAAGGAAAAACTACATGGATTTACCTGAAAGGCTATGAAAATAAAGAGGACTAATTAACTAACTAACACCAACTTATCAGTTAAATGATGCTGCCAGACCGGTCCGTAGAGTTTAGGCCCTGACCAGAATCCTTTAAAATCATCTTTTCTAGAAAATTCTAGATTTTGCTATAATTCTCTAGTATATACACACACACACATGGCCCCACTGCGGTGGGGGCACAACCAGCCCAAAAAATAAATTACAAACCCCCCCAGTAGCATGAAATATACAGATCACTCCTTGCAGCTACTTTTTTTTCCTCTTTTTTCTATTTTTTTTTTCATTTTTAAGGTGCTTTTATTTTTATTTTTTGCTTGGCTCTAAGTGAATTCTACCTGCAGAAGCATCAGCATAATTAAAAGTATTTTTTTTTTGTGTATTTTTAGCATGATTGTTTTCATTGTAAATGTATAAACCCCCTCGCTGGACTATTTACATCCTGACTGTGGGACGTGCTCTGGGCCAGAGCAGCTGCCAAGATCCCAGGGAGCAAGCAGTGGAGAAAATGGGAAAAGGGCTCCGCAGGGGAAGGGTCTGTCCCAGCTTGTTCAAAGTTCATCTGGGGAGAGGGGCTGGGCTGGGGGGGCTCCCCAGGGAGGGACAGTGGGGAGAACTCCATCCTGCTCTCTGTCCCCGCCTTCCTCCTCCCTCCAGGCTCCAGCGTCTTCCTCCGGCTCCTTCCCACACCGGGTGCCTGGTGGTGGCCTTGAGGACGGGACAGTGACACATCCCACCTTGCCACGGGTGGTGGGTGGCTTCTGGGACCCTCCCCCAGCCCAGGCAACCCCTTCCTCTGCGGGCAGCAGAGTGGGGGTGAGATCACATCATCCAAAATATTTTTTTAAAATAGACCAAAAAAAAAAGGGAAAAACAAAAAAGGCTGCATTCCCAGGGTGGGCATGTGGGGAGTGTGCCCCCAAATCCTTCTTGGTTGCCCGGTGGCCCCAGTGTGGCAGCAGTGGAGAGGGAAGCGGGGCTGGGGGGGCATCGGGGGGCCGGGGCCGGCCCTTAACTGGGCATCTGCACCTCGTCGTACACGTCCGTCCCCTCCGCCTCGTCAAAGGTCACCACGGCGTCATCGGCGTCCAGCTGGAGAGAGGAGAGGCCATGAGGGGGACAGAGACCCTGACAGGGACACTGACAGGGATGGAGACAGAGGGGGGGATATGGGAATAGGGGCAGCAATGAGGCTGGGGAAAGGGGTGAGGACAGGGACAGGAATGGGGCAGGGACGGGGTGAGGGATGGGGTGGCACGAGTGGGGTGGGGGATGCAGATGGGGGCAGAGATGGGGATGTAGACAGAGGGAGGATGGAGATGGGGATGAGAACAGGGACAGGGATGAGGCAGGAACAGGGATGGAGATGAGGATGGGAACAGGAACAAGGACAGAAGTAGGGCTGGGAACAGGGATGGGTGTGCCAGGGCTACGTACACATTTGAGCTCGATGTCCCGGAAGATCTTGGGGAGCAGGAAGCGCCGCAGGGGCACGGTGAGGATGAGGACAAAGGGCAGCGCCAGCGAGGCCGGCGTGGACTTCACCACCCACAGCACCACAAGGAAGATGATCTGGGTGAAGGTGAAGAGGTGCATCCTCCAAGTCTTCACCTGTGGGATGAGGAGCCGAGGGCTGAGGACAAGGACAGCATCCCACACCCTTCCCGGGGTGTTGGCGGCTGGGGGGAGCAGGAGCAGTGTCCCGAGGAGCCCAGCGAAGTTCAGCGCTGAAGGAGGAGGCTCTTCGGGGAGCCCTGAGCAGTTGCAGGGGTGTCGCAGCCCAGGATACCCCCAAACCCACGGCCACCGTCGGGATCACACAGGGCTCACTCACCCGGGTGACGTAGGGCTCATCGGGGTGGTACTTGGGGGGCTTCAGCAGGAGCAGGATGCGGTCGAAGAGCTGGATGCCGAAGAGGGAGGTGACCCCCATGTAGAGGAAGATGCCGAAGAGCACGGCCAGCGGGATGAACTTCAGGATGGGCTCCATCAGGATGGAGACACCTGCGGGGGATAAGGAGAGGTTGGGGAGAATCCCTGGGGACCTCCAACCCTCACTGCCCATTTGGGGACCCCTCCCCAGCTCACCGATGAGCACAGCCACCAACAGGCCACTGATGCGCTGCTCCTTGACCTCCAGGATCTGGGATTTCTCGCCGGGAGCAGAGGTCTTGCTCATGACGGTGAGGGCATTGGCGTGGGTGATGGTGCGGACAGTGGTGGCACTGAGCCAGGGCATCCCGAAAAGGGCCGCCAGTCCCCCCATGGCCACAATCAGCAGCAGGTCCAGGTGGAAGCCGGTGCCTTTCACCAGTTTCCTCTCGGGCTTGCTGACAATGAGGCTGTGGGGACACAGGGACGAGTTGGTGACACAGCGCCCCGGAGAGGTCCCCTCTATCCCCAACCCACCTGGCACCTCACAGCCCTCCCCTGCCCATATCTCCATCCTCACGTGGTGATCTGTGTCTCAAGGAAGATGAGGATGAAGACCAGAAGGGCAGGAATCACGGAGGCGAACATCATCCAGATGGGGAATTGGGACTCCTTCCCCATGGGGTGGATAAACCAGCCCCGGGCAGATGAGTTGGTGACCTGCAGTCCTTTGGGGACGCTCAGTTTCTGCATGGGAGCAGAGATGGGGAGTGAGGCGTGGAACACAGGGACGAGCATCTGCTCCCACATCCCCACGCAGGGACGCCCATCCCCTCCAGCCCTGCCCTCCCAGACCTGGGTGTACGTGTCGTTGATGAAGAAGTCGGCCAGTGCCATGATGAAGATGGAAATGGGCACCCCGAAGTCCCCAATCAAGCGCCGGACCTGTGGGGACACCGTGAGAAACCCTGAGTGGCCCCTCCAGCCCAGAGTCCCTCCATTGCAGGAACCTGCAATGACCTGGCACGGCCTCAGCCACTGAAGCCCTGCTTTGCCCCCGGGCGCAGTGGGATGGGGGACTCTGCCGTGTGCCCCCGCCCTCACCTTGCCAGGCAGGAAGGAGCTGTTCTTGAACTTGCGGAGGAAGAAGGCCAGGAAGAAGGTGCCAGCCATGAGGACGAGGGACAGCAGCGCCGTGTTGGGCTCTGGCACCCCGGGCTGGAAGTCGGGCTGCACGTTGTACTGCCGACTCAGAGGGTGGTCCTTGAAAATCTGGGGAGGGAAGAGGACAGAGTGAGGGAGGGTGGGGATGGGGATCCCCTGTACCCCCTGCCATGGTGGGAGCCCTGTGGCACCGTCCCGGTGGGTGCAGGATGTGAGCCAGGGGCTGAATGAGGCTGAGAGCTCAGCACAGGCTGAGCAGGGGTGTTTTTAGGGTTTTCTGTGTGGTTTTGGAAGTGGGGATGGAGCAAGGGGTGGGTGGCACAGTGGGGATGGGCAAGTGTGCCCCAAAATCTCTCAGCAGAGAGAAGCATGGATCAAGGAATCACAGAACAGTTAGCATTGGAAGGGGCCTCGAGCTGGGAAACACCTGGAAAAGGGGAGAAAACACCAGGGGACTCCATCCCTCCCCTACATCTCTCTTTCTATGGAAACCCGGGTGATAACCACAATCTGCAGCCCCCCCTTCCCCACCGTGGGACCCTCATGCCCCTCACCGTGACCAGCTTGGAGAAGGTCTCAAAGATGAAGATGAGGGAGATGAGGAAGGAGAAGATCTCCTGCGTGTAGCGGGACAGGTAGCGCACCAGGAAGCTGCCCTCGCAGGCCACCACCACCAGCACCAGCAGGATCAGCCAGAAGCCGATCCAGACACGGCCCACGATGTATTCCAAGCCATTGCTGCTGCAGAACTGGGGAGGCAGAGGGCACAGCCCTGTCAGTCCCCTGGAGCCCCTGGCATGGGCACCCAGGTGGGCTGGACCCATGGTGGCTCCGCACCGCCTTCCTGGGATGGGGATGATGGCACCTCAGTGTGGTAGGACCCCGTGGGATCGCCCACCCAGCAGCACCTGCCTGGCATCACCCATGTGGTGTCACCCACATGGGGTCAGCTGTTCGGTATCACCTCACATCAACCCAGGGCCACCACCTGGATGGCTCTGCCTGGGTGGTGTCACCCCTGGGCCATCACAAGGGTGGCATCACCCCCGTACATGTGCCATGTACCATGTGCCATCCCCCCTGTGCCATCCCCCACGCAGCTGCACCCTGTCCCAGGGCTGGTGGAGACACCCCAACCTCAGTGGGGACGGCTGGTGGCACCTGGGGAGCACCCAGGGGCTCAGGGGACACCCACCGAGTAAAAGGCCTCTTCAAAGACGAGGAGGGGTCCCGAGAAGCCGACGACGAGGAGGGGCTGGGCGCTGAGGAGGCTGAAGAGCACGCACTGCACACAGGTGGAGATGAGCAGCTCCGACACCCCCATCATCCCCTTGGTCTTCTCACCTGGCGGGGAGCGGAGCCGGTGGGTGCCGGGGGGGGACGACAGCGCTGTGCCCCCATCCCGCACCCCTCGGCACCGGGATTAGGGACCATGGTCCCCCAGGAGCATCCCCAGGGGATGGTGGAGAAGGTGGAGACACCCCCAGCCCCACGCCCAGCTGGGGGGACATCCCCGTCCCCGGGAGTGTCCCCAGCCTGTCCCTCCCATTACCCAGCAAGCCTCCGAAGGTGATGGCGGGTGACAGCGCCGCAAAGTAGATGAAGATGACGGCGGCCAGGCACTGGGGGTTGAGGGCGTCCTTGATGTCGCTGAGATATTTGGGGTACCGGCGGCGGATGTCCCGCACCAGCCCCCCAAAAGGCCGCCCCGTCCTGCGCAGGGGGTCATCGTCCTCTGCAGCCGCCGCCTCGTCCGGCCCTGGGGACACATCAGGTGGCCATGGGGGGACCCCGTGTGCAAGGGGGGTGTCCCACCAGCCACGGGGACAGGGGATTGCGGGGGGTCTGGGGTGGTCCCCACCGTACCCAGATCTTTGAGGAAGTCCCCGATGTGCAGTCTCTCGAGGGGTTGGTAGCGCCGTCGGAGCAGCTCCCGCTGCAGCGGGACCAGGGCGCGGAGCAGCTGCTCGTTGGGGGTCTCGGTGGGTGGCAGGACAATGCTGGCATCCAGGAAATCCTCCACGCCCCGCACCAGGTCCTGCCGGGCCTCGGCCAGGTAGGCATCCCGGCGAAACACCTGCAGGGCAGCCCCGGGACTCAGCGCTGGCACCTGGGTGCTGCTGGGCACCCCCTGGCCCCTGAGTGTCCCCGTGGGGACACAGGGATGAGGGGGGACAGGGGCATGGGGACATGGGGATAAGGTGGGAGATGGGGGGACAGGGGCTTGGGGACAGGGGCAAGGGAGCACAGGCACTCTCAGGCACACAGTGGGATTGTTGGGGTGTCCTGTGCAGGGCCAGGAGTTGGACTTGGTGATCCCTGTGGGTCCCTTCCCACTCAGGATATTCCATTAGTCTGATTGATTCTGTGTTTCTTGGGGACAAGGGCACGTGGTGGCATGGGTACGTAGGGATCAGAGACAGATGTGGCACGGGGGGACAAGCTGCAGCCCCAGGGATGGGGAGTCCGGGGTGCTCGGGGGCTGGTGGTGGATGACCCATACCCGCTCGGACATCATGGTGGCGATGGCACGGCCGATCTCGTGGTAGCTGATTTGGGGGGTGTCGGGCCCCAGGACCACGACAAGGAAGCGGACGGGGAGGGACACATCGAGGACACCGTCCAGTGTCACTGCATCCTTCAGGCGCACAAAGGCCAGCATTGGCTGCTCCAGGAAGGCTGCACAGCCTGGGGGGAGGATGGGACGGGACAGGGATCATGGGGGACCATGCACAGGGACACGGGGTACGGGGACATGGGGACATGGGAGCACAGAGACACGGGGACATCAAAACATGGGGACATCAGGAATGAGGTGACACAGAGGCATGGGGGTGTGGGGGGACAGAGAATGGGAGAGGGGCACAAAGACATGAGGTCACTGAGACAGGGGTAAGTGGGCATGCAAGTACAGGGACATGGGACATGGGGACATGGAGACACAGGGGTCGGTGGGCATGGGAGTATGGGGACATTGGGACACAGGGGACAGAGAGACATGAGGACATGGGGACAGGGGACATGGGGACATGGGGAGAGGGGCCCAGAGAGCAGCGCTGAGCGGCAGCAGGCGGCGGCGAGAGCTGAGGACGGGGAGAGGCAAAAAAGGTGCAAGAAAAGCAGCACGTGAGCGAGCGCAGCGAGGGGCACGTGGCAAAGCTCCCCCTGCACCCCCTGACCCTGCACCCCCGACCCCGTGCCCACCCCCTGGCCCTGCAACCCCAGCCCAGTGCCCACCATCCCGCTGACCACTCACCCACAAGGACCAGGGTGGCCTCAGCACCCTCTGGGATTGTCTCCAGGAGTTGGGGTTTGGGGACTCCACTCTGTTGCAGGCAGATGGATGGGAGGAATCAGCCAGCCAGCCTTGGTGGCCATCCTCCAAGGTCCCCTGTGTACCCTGCATGTCCCCCCACTCTGCCCCTGCATGTCACCCACCACACTCTGCATGTTTTCCTGCATCTCCCCCTCCATTACCAGCATGTCCCCCTCTGTCCCACATCCCTCCTTCGGTTCCCTGCACATCCCCCTACATCTCCTGCATGTCCCCCGCTATTCCTGAGTCTCTCCCTCTGCCCCCTGGTGTCCCCCACTGTTCCCTGTGTGTTCCCCTCTGCTGGTGTGTGTGCACAGCTGTGTGTGCACCTGCGTGTGCCGAGGTCTGTGTACCCTGTGTGCATCTCCCAGCCCCACACCCCAGCGCCCTCAGTGCCCCCCCTGCCCCCCCCCCCCCCCTCCCCACTCACCTGCTCCCTCCCCGCCATCCTGCTCATCTCCACAGGCCGCTGCTCCCGCAGAAGCGGCCGCTCCGGATCCACCCGGGTGGTGCCCAAGCGCTGCACCAGCGCTGGCGGCATCGTCCACACCGACTCATCCTCGGTGGGGTGGCTGAAAACATCGGGGCAGGGTCAGACACCCCAGCGCCACCAATTCCCCCCCAGCCCAGCTCCAGCTGGAGACGCTGGGGAGGGTCCCAGGCCCCAGGCCTCCCCCTGGGACACGGGCCTGGCTGTACCTGTGGCGCAGGAGCAGCGTCCTCATGACATCGTCCCGGTCCTGCGGCTTCATCTGCCCCTCATAGATCAGCTGGTCGAGGAGGATGTGGACGATGGCCGGCAGCGAGGTGGCCTCCACATTGAGGAGAATGGCACCTGTGGGGACAGCACTGTCACCAGCCAGCCAGCGCAGGGTCCTCGCCACCCTCCTGGCCTCCCCAGAAGTGTCCCCACCTTTGTTCAAAGCCCGGCGGACCTCCAGGAGGCTGTGGTAGGTCAGGAAGGAGAGATGGGGCTGGCTCCAGTCCCCTGATTCCTGGAAGTCCTCCTCCAGCTTGAGCCAGTGGCCGGCCTCCATCCAGCACAAGTCCTTCGCATTGTCCAGGACCAGCTCGTGCAACTCCACATATCCCTGCAGCCAGAGATGGAGGGGTCAGGGTGCCCCAGCCACACTGGGGACCCCCAGGACACCCAGCGTCCCCCCACAGTGCCCTGGTATCCCCTGGGCTGAGTTGTGGGGTTGGTCCCTGGATGGCCACAGTCCACCCACCCCAGGAATGGGGAGGGAATGGGAGTCCCTGGGGCAGCACCCACCTCATGGGTGTCCTGCTGGGACAGGAGCCTCCTGCTCCCCGTTGCCTCCAGGTCCACATCAGTCACTGACACAGCTGCAAGGGGAGCCACCAATGCGTTAGCTGGTCCCTGCCCTGGCCTGGACCCCCCTGGGGTCTGCTTGAGGTGCATCCTGTCATCACCCCCATCCCGGCCCCCTTTGGGGTTGCCTGGATGTGTCTCTTTCTCCATCATCCTCACCCCAGGCCCAGCTGGAGTTTGCTGGATGAGCCCCTCCGTCATTCCCCGCCCTGCCGGTGCCCACCTCGGTCCCGTCACATCCCCACAGCCCGGCCCCTGGGGCAGGGTGACAGTCTGGGGACATCACCGGGGCCAGGGTGAGGACGGGACTCGTGGCCACCGCCCTGCCACCGGCACAGCTCCAGCACCACCACCGAGCACCATCACAGGGATGGGGACACGGGGACAGCACATCCCCGGCCAGCCAGACCCCCGAGGTGTCCCTGTCCCCGTCCCCTGCCTACCTGCGGCCCCCCCTGCGCTCCCCATGTCCCCGCGGCTCCGTCCCTATAAAGTGGGGACCGGTCCCCGCGGCCGCCCTGTGTCCACCGTAAATCCCGCAGCACTTCCTTTGCTGACAGTAAACACCAGCACGGCTCCCGCCCGCCCGCTGTCACCTCGCCGTGGGGACAGGCTCACCCCGTCCCCTTCCGTCCTCGACGGGGACCACCGCGGTCCCCTCGCCGTCCCCAGCCAGGTCACCCGGCGGGGGGATGCTGCGGGAGCTGCATCCCGCCCTGCGGGGGAAGGATGCTGCGCCCGTGGGAGCAGGGATGGGGCGCGTCCCCTGCCACTGTGTCCCCGACAGTGCTGGCCGTGGCACGTGGGCACGAGCGTGTCCCCGTCCCTGCCCGCCGCCACCGCCACCGAGCCGCCCGGCGCCAGCCAGCGTTCAGCCCCAAGTGGTTCTTGTCCTCACCCCAAACAAAGACTTTATTTATCCTCAATCAGTGGGCGATTACGGGCAAGTGGCAGCGATCACCCCGCGGCGTGCCCTGACGCCCGGGCGACCGTCACCCCGCGGAGGGTGGGACAGGGGGGTGGCAGAACCGGGGCGGGCAGCGCTATGGTGGGCTGGGGTGGGGGGACGCCGGGGCTGGGCTTTGTCCCCCGGAGCCCCCGCGGTCACTCACGCTGCCCTTCGCCACGGCTGGGGTGTCCCGGGAGGGCCCCGGCCGAGCGCCTCTTCCCGTCCAGGTCATAAAATCCCCGGCGGCCGGGCAGAAACTGGCTGCAAAACACACACCGCGGGCACGGGGGGTCAGCGCCGGGCACCGCGGGTGCTACCAGCCTCCCCCGGTGATGCCAGTCGAGTAGGCAGAGCCCCCGCCTCGATTTGGGGACTCACCGCAGGGGCTTCATCTCCTCGGCCCTGGCCCTCCACGCCTGCAGGGGGGACCCGATGCCAGCGCCGGCCCCTGCGCAGAACAGGCGGCAGCGTTACCCCATCTGTGTCACCCCAGCGGGGGACTCGAGCCCAAACACCTCCTCAGGGTGGGTGGCAGCTCCGAAACAACCGTGCCTGGGGCAAGGGGATGCTCGGCAGCACGCAGATCTCCAAACTCACCTCCCTCCCCAGGGGCCCCAAGCTCAGCCCCGCTTGGCGTACCCACAGCCCTGGCGCTGGAGGTGGCACCTCACGGCTCCAGGGCTTCGGCAAAGGGAGTCGCTGCCTTTGGGTGATGCCAGCCTGAGGGTGGGTGCCCCTTCCTGACCCCACGGTCCAAGCGAGCCCCGCTGCCAGTGCCACACTGGCACCCAGGAAGCGCATCCATGCAAGACGTCTGTGCAACGCTGTGCCCATGCAACACATCTGTGCAACCCATGCAACGCGCCTGTGCCATGCTGGCACCCATGCAACGAGGTGCCAAAACGCCATGCGTGCCCGTGAGAAGCTGCAGCCATGAGCAGCTGTGTCCATGCACTGCTGGTGCCTGTGCCACACCCCTGTGCCGTGCTGGTGTCCCTGCACCACAAAACTCTGCTGCCCACCCAATGTGTGACCTTGAGCCACTGGTGCCCCTGCAATGCTGGCTCCCAGCTGGTGCCAGTGCCCCTGTGGTGCCATCGTCCATGCAAAGCTGTCACCTGTGTAATGCCATTGTCACACATGCAACATAGTCACTTCTGCGGCACCGGTGCCGTGTGACACACCCATGGTCTGCCACACCCATGCAGTGCTGGCACCCCTGTGACACCCGTGCCCGTGCAATGCCACCTCTCTGCAGCGCTGGTGCCCACCCTGCCAGTGTCCCCCGGCACCCCAGGAGCCACTCACTGCTCATCTCTCCCAGTGACAGGTGAGAGCTCTTTAGGCCGGGGTCCTCGTAGCCTTCGGGGTCCAGGGTCCTCCTCATGCCCTCCTCGTAGGCCTCCTGTGGGACAGAGAGAAGGGGGTCAGCAGGGTCCGGCACCCCCAACGCCTCGCCAGGGCCGTGCCGGGGCGCAGCGGCGGAGCCGGGGCGGGGGGCCGGGTGTCCCTACCTGGCCGGGCCCCTCCATGGCTCCGGGCTCGGCCCCCGCTGCTGCCTCGGCGCGTCCCGGCGCTCAGCCCGGTGCCACCATAACCCAGCGCTCTGCGGGGCGGGCGCGGGGGAAACGAGAGAGAACACGTTAGCAGAGGGCAGGGAACCTCTCGGTGCCCCCGGGACTGGGGTTTGTCCCCTGGGATGGGGCTGGGGCTGGACGCCGTGGCCGTTCCCGCAGCCCCTGCCTGCCTAATACGCTCCCCATGGGCTGGGAGGTTCTGGGGTTGGGGGTCCCCGGGGAAGTCATGCCCTGCCTTGTCGCCATCCGGGATGGGAACCGACGTCAGGACATGGCAGAGCCCCGGCAGCTTCCCACCAGGGACGTGGCATCCCGCCCTGACCCACCCACGCCCACGCACACCATGCCCTGTGCACAGGGTCAGGTCCTGCACGGACCCATGCCCGGGGGTCGGGTCCCATACGGACCCACACCCAGGGACTGGGATCCCACACGACCCTCTTTTGTGTGGGTGGGGGTCCCGTGTAGTCTCACACACACGGGCTGGGGTCTCACACACAGTGCCCAGATCCCCCAGCACACGGCCCCAGCCCC
>JACBWW010001651.1:0-12187 GCA_020086605.1 Lanius collurio
CCAGCCCTGCCCTCTGGCACTGGGAAGCCATTCCCTGTGTCCTGTCCCTCCAGCCCTTGTCCCCAGTCCCTCTGCAGCTCTCCTGGAGCCCTTTTGGGCCCTGCAAGGGGCTCTGAGCTCTCCCTGGATCCCTCCCTTCTCCAGGAGAACATTCCCAGCTCTCCCAGCCTTTCCATGGCTTGGAGCTTCCTCCCCCTCCCAACCCTCTGGAATGCACCCCACACCCAGCTCCTCCCAGTGCTCCCCATCCCGCTGCGGCCTCGTCCCACCCTAACCCCGCTCCCTCCTTTCGCAGCTGATCAAGGAAAAATTATTGGACCTTCTTGGAAAAGAGGAAGAGGACGGGAGCCATGATGAGAACGTGGTGAGGGGAGAGGGGGGAATTCCCTGTGGATGCTGGAGCTCTTCCCAGGGCTCTGGAGCTTCGGGAAGAGCTTCATCCCAGAATCTTTTCCCAGGAAAAGATTGTCGGGATCCCGGTATTAAAATATAATAAAATTATACATGAAAATTCGGCCCCTGCCCGAATTAAGGTGCAAACAAGCCCCAATGCAGTGACAATAGTGTGGGGTTTGTTGGATAGGAAATGTGAGAGAGAGAGAGAGGAGAGAGAGAAAACCAAGGGAAAGAAATAGAGAAGAGGTGGGGGAGGACAGAAAGAGAGTGACAGGAACAGAATAAGGAAAATATTCCCATTCATGGATCCCAGGGGTGCTCTGCTGATCCTCTCCAGCTGCTCTTGGTGCTGAAGGTTCCCCCAAGCACCGAATCCAAAGGGCTGATGTAGCTCCGGCCGGGTGGGAACTCCCAGGCACCTCCCTGGAGGGGAATTTGCCTTTGTCTCTTCCAGCAGCCTCGGGTTTGAGGCGCCAGCGCAGTCCTGCGGGACAAGGAACGACTCTGGGGGCACTTTGGGGGGTCTGTGGTGGATTCTGACACCCCCTGAGCTGGGAATGTCCCGGGGATGGGCTTGGGGGTTCCCCGGTCGGGGTCAGGGAGGATGGGGGTTCAGTGTCCCCGAGCAGAGCCCCAGACACAGCAGAGACCCTGCCCTGGCTGGGGTGGGGGAGAGCAGAGCCCAGCGAGGCGGGGTGGGCACAGCCTGACCCCGAAACAGCCGGGGAAGGGCCAGCAGGGACAGAGAGCAGCACCCCAGGGTGTGGGGAGGGCAGGGAGAGGCCACAGCTGGGGCTCCTTTCTCCATCCTTATCCAAAGGAATGGCCTGGCTGCTCCCAAAGGAATGGCCTGGCTGCTCCCAAAGGGAATGGCCTGGCTGCTCCCAAAGGGAATGGCCTGGCTGCTCCCAAANTCCCAAAGGGAATGGCCTGGCTGCTCCCTGAGGGAATGGCCTGGCTGCTCCCAAAGGGAATGGCCTGGCTGCTCCCAAAGGAATGGCCTGGCTGCTCCCAAAGGAATGGCCTGGCTGCTCCCACGGGGAATGGCCTGGCTGCTCCCTGAGGGAATGGCCTGGCTGCTCCCTGAGGGAATGGCCTGGCTGCTCCCAAAGGGAATGGCCTGGCTGCTCCCAAAGGGAATGGCCTGGCTGCTCCCTGAGGGAATGGCCTGGCTGCTCCCACAGGGAATGGCCTGGCTGCTCCCTGAGGGAATGGCCTGGCTGCTCCCAAAGGAATGGCCTGGCTGCTCCCAAAGGAATGGCCTGGCTGCTCCCAAAGGGAATGGCCTGGCTGCTCCCAAAGGAATGGCCTGGCTGCTCCCACAGGGAATGGCCTGGCTGCTCCCACAGGGAATGGCCTGGCTGCTCCCAAAGGGAATGGCCTGGCTGCTCCCAAAGGGAATGGCCTGGCTGCTCCCTGAGGGAATGGCCTGGCTGCTCCCAAAGGAATGGCCTGGCTGCTCCCAAAGGAATGGCCTGGCTGCTCCCAGAGGGAATGGCCTGGCTGCTCCCACAGGGAATGGCCTGGCTGCTCCCAAAGGGAATGGCCTGGCTGCTCCCACAGGGAATGGCCTGGCTGCTCCCAGAGGGAATGGCCTGGCTGCTCCCAGAGGAATGGCCTGGCTGCTCCCACAGGGAATGGCCTGGCTGATCCCACAGGGAATGGCCTGGCTGCTCCCACAGGGAATGGCCTGGCTGATCCCACAGGGAATGGCCTGGCCCAGCAGCTCCAGCAGCTCCGGAGCAGCCTCGAGCCCCTGCACTGGAAAACTCCGCTCCTGCAGCTGCTGGGGCTGAGCAGGGGCTGAGCTCTGCCCCTTCCATCCCTGCTGTGCCACGGAGCCCTCCAGGAACAGCACATTCCCAAACCTGGCTCAGCAGGGATGCAATAACCCATTCCCAAACTTGGCTCAGGGCTGCACTCACAGCCCTTCCCCGGCTGTTTCGGGGTCAGGCTGTGCCCGCCCGGCCTCGCTGGGCTCTGCTCTCCCCCACCCCAGCCAGGGCAGAGTCTCTGCTGTGTCTGGGCACCGGTGGATCCGTTCCTCTGCCTCAGCCTTGTTAGTCTGAGCTGAAGAGAAGCCCTGCAAAGAGCGGCTGAGGGAGCTGGGGCTGCTCAGCCTGGAGAAAAGGAGGCTCAGGGGAGGCCTCATCCCTCTCTCCAGCTCCCCAAAGGGCGGCTGCAGCCGGGGTCAGGCTCTGAGCTGAGCCCTGACTGCACCAGGGGAAGGTCAGGTTGGACATCAGGAAAAAATCCATCCCTGAGAGAGTGACGGGGCACTGGAAGGGTCTGCCCGGGGAGGGCCGGAGCCGCCGTCCCTGGAGGGGTTTAACCAAGCCTGGACGTGGCGCTCGGGGCCGTGGTTTGGTTGGGGAGGAGGTGTTGGGTCACGGGTTGGACTTGGTGATCTCAAAGGACTTTTCCAAGCCGGTTCATTCTGGGATTCTGTGGCTGAAGGATGCGTTTCCCTTACCCAATCCCAGCACTTTGACTTCCAACATTTTTCAAGGAGATTTCTGTGGTCGCAGCTCCTTTATCCAGACTCTGTTATCATGAGCAGAACCTTCCCTCCACGCTGGAGGCACGAACCGTTTCGGTCTCTGACGAGGTGGGAGGGGGCGTCCAGCGGCTCTGGGATAACACATCCCACGGTTTTCCATCGGCAGAGCACCTGTGATCCAGTGCCAAACCACTCGGAGAGCCTGAGCCACACTGTGACCGTGCCCCTGCAGGCCCCGCTGGGGACACTGGAGGAAATCGCCTGCTGACCCCTCCCCACCACAGTGCCCATCCCGAGGAAGGAAAACTGCACAGGGAAAACAGGGACCCAGCTCAGGTTTGCACCGGGGGGGGAACAAAAAAAAACAAACAAAAAACAAAAAAAAGGATGGAAAAAAAAAATAAATAAAATACTGGGGGGAAAAAAAAAAAGTACTGGAAAAAAATGATGGGAAAATAATTATTAAAAAAACCTATTAAAAAAATAAAAAAAAAAAAAAAGAAGAAACTCGCTATGCATTAAAATAATATAAAAATAATATAAAAATATAAATTCTAAATATACTCTGCCCGAAGTGAGAGGCGCCTTGGACCTGACTCCTGTTGTCCTTTCCTCCTGGGGGGTTTGGTTCCAGCCTGGGAAGCAGCTGCCAGGCTGGGAGAGCTGGGAATGTTCTCCTGGAAAGGGGAAGCTCAACAGAAACCTCAGAGCCCCTTGCAGGGCCTAAAGGGGCTCCAGGAGAGCTGCAGAGGGACTTGGACAAGGGGTGGAGGGCCAGGACACTTTTGGGGATTGTCCAAGCCCCGAGCAGCAGCAGCAGCAAATCCCAAAGGAAGCAGCCCAGACATCCCGAGGGCTGCAGGCCAGGGCTTTTGCTGGCCCCGGGCTTTTGCTGGCCCTGGGCTTCCCCAGCTCTGCTCCTCTTGGCAGTCCCTGGGTTTCAGCGCCAGAAGGAGCATCCCGGAATTCTCCATTCCCACCGCCATAGGCCGGGAGTTTTGGAATTAAAGAGACCCCGAAGTCGCCACTCTCGGATTCTTCTTCCGGCCGTGTCCTCCGGGCGGGGTTGGGAGGAATCCCGAGCTCAGCCCCAGGTGAGCATCCCTGGAGAAGAGCCCGGGGGCTCCCTGGACCATCCCAGTCCTGCTGCTCCTCCTGGAGAGTCTGGAGAGTCCGGGAGCGGCGCTGCCCAGGGGGTGGGGGGTTGGGGTCATTCCTTTCTTAATTTTGGGCGGAAGTTTTGGAATTTCCTTCTTGTCCCGCCCATGGATTCTGTGCTTTCTCCTGACATTAAAGCTGGTCTTGTGGAAATGGCCAGGCTGTGTCACTGCTGCCTTGCCCTCATCCCGAGTGGGAGGGCAGATCCCAGGAAAAGCCCAAGCCGGGAGCTTCCCAGGGCTCTCCCTCATCCCTTATCCCTCCTCTTCCTCTCCCACCACGTCCTCACACAGCTCCGGGTGGGGTGGGAGTGGTGCCATGGCCGTGCTCAGCTGCATCCCTGTCTCCTCTGGGATGTGCTGGGATCTCTGGGATGTGCTGGGATCTCTGGGATGTGCTGGGATCTCTGGGATGTGCTGGGATCTCTGGGATGTTGTGGAATCTCTGCTGACAGAGGTGTTGGAAACCTCTCCAGGAGGTTTTGGGATTGTTCAGTCGGAAGAGGAGAAGCTTGGGGTGACCTCACTGAGGCCTGAAGGACGCCTGGAAAAAAACCTGCAGAGGGACTGGGGACAAGGGCTGGAGGGACAGGACACAGGGAATGGCTTCCCAGTGCCAGAGGGCAGGGCTGGATGGGATCTTGGGCAGGAATTGTTCCCTGGGAGGGTGGGCAGGCCCTGGCACAGGGTGCCCAGAGCAGCTGTGGCTGCCCCTGGATCCCTGGCAGTGCCCAAGGCCAGGCTGGACATTGGGGCTGGAGCAGCCTGGGACAGTGGGAGGGGTCCCTGCCAGGGCAGGGGTGGGAATTCGATGATCTTTTGGCTCCTTCCAGCCCAAACCTGTCCAGGATTCTGGGATTACAACTTTTCCTTTACGGATCCACTTTACCTGGCTCCGAGGCCAGAAAATCCATCTCCATCCAAGTGCAGACCAAAACGTGTCGGCAGAGGCCTCATCCCTGGATCCAGGCACGGAGGGGCTGCTCTGCCCCTTCTCCAGCCCTGGGAGAGACCTGGGAATTCTGAGAAACACCCTCAGGAAGGGATGAGGGTTTGAGGTGCTGGAAAAGGCCTTGAGCCCCGATGGAGAGGGATGGGAGGAGATTTCATTTCCAATTCCAAACCTCCTCAGGATGAAGAGTTCCTTTTCCAGTAAAAAAGACTGATGATCAAAGACGAGGAAAAGCTGTGAGGATGATTTGAGAATTCAGGAGAAAAACCAAAGTTCAAACCCCAGCAGAGCCCCAGCTCTGCTCCAGTGCCCTGGGAAAATGGAAATGGCAGCTCCATTGTTTGCTGTAATCAACCCCGTGCTGGCTCAGAGCACATTCCAAGGAAAGGAGAAAGGAGTGGGAGAGGCACCAGGAGATCCATCCCACCCTGTTCGGTGTTGGATGGACCTGGGCAGTGCCCAGGGATGGAGCAGGGATGGAGGAGGGATGGAGCTGGGATGGAGCAGGGATTGGAGCAGGGATGGAGCTGGGATTGGAGCTGGGATGGAGCAGGGATGGAGCTGGGATGGAGCTGGGATGGAGCTGGGATGGAGCTGGGATGGAGCTGGGATGGAGCAGAGATGGAGCTGGGATGGAGCTGGGATGGAGCTGGGATGGAGCTGGGATGGAGCAGGGATTGGAGCTGGGATGGAGCTGGGATGGAGCTGGGATGGAGCTGGGATGGAGCAGGGATTGGAGCTGGGATGGAGCTGGGATGGAGCAGGGATTGGAGCTGGGATGGAGCTGGGAAGGAGCAGGGAAGGAGCAGAGAGCAGGGATTGGGGCAGAGAGCAGGGATTGGGGCAGAGGGGCTGCTCCCTGCACGGGAGCCTTTTCCCAACCATCAGCTCCAAAAACCCCCAAAATCCTGATGCAAAAAATCATAAAAGAACCCCTGTAGGAGATGAAAATCCCAAACTCCTGTGGACAAGGTGGGAAAATCTGGAGTGGGACTGATGGGGGAGTGTGGCTCAGCCAGAGCTCAGGAAATCCATCCTCAGCCACAGATCCATCCAAGAAGGCTGGAATTGCCATCCAAAGGGGAGATCCCCCAGGAGCTCCACAGGGCACCGAGCCCTGGATCATCCCTGCTGGGCAGCAGGGCCCAGGCCCGCCACAGTGAGGAAAATCCCGTGGGAATGCTTCAGCAGGGAAAACAGGACAGAACTGGCTGTGAGGAGGAACTTCTGAGGTGCCACCACGTTTTTGGGGAATGGGAAGGCTGAGCTTGGCATGGAGAAGGCAGAGCACATTCCTGGGATTTATGGCCCAGCCACCACAGGCCTGAGCAGCTCCCACAGCTGTGTTCCCACAGGGACCGGGAAAACACCAGGAATTGCTCCTGGAGCCACCTCCCCTTGCTCGAGGTCACCCAAGCACCTCTCCCTGTTCCTCCTTCATTCCCGGCATTCAGGAGGCTCCGGCATCCCACGGGATGCTCCAAGGACCAGCACTTCATCATTCCCGGGAATCACCGGCTGTGAAGGACATTCCATGACCCTCCCTGCCCCTCCCCCCCGAGCCTGCGGCAAGGACAGCAATTAGAGGCAATTAACGGGAATTCTTAGCAGGAACTGGTTTGTGTCAGTTTGGGTGGGAAGAGCCCAGTCCCAATCCCATCCCGATGGGAATTCTTGTGATGGTTCCTCTCCCAATGCCTTGGCGGTTTCTAAAGGTTTTGTTGCCTTCTCCATTCCAAGAGCTCAGTGATGATCCATTTGTTTCTGGAATTCCTGGGAGCTGCAATTCCTGGGAGCTGCAATTCCTGCAGTTCCTGGGAGCTGCAATTCCTGCAGTTCCTGGGAGCTGCAGTCGCTGTGTCCTTGGCTGTGTCTGAGCATGTCCCTGTTAAGGTGCTCCGTGTTTGACTCCAGTTTAAGCTCTCAGAACTTTTCCCTCCCCTCCTCCCTGTGCTTCCCAGCCTCTCCATCGGTATTCCAGGCAGGAATATTCCCCACCTCCTTAAAGGAGCCATGTGTGCCCTCCACAGGGTTCCTGCCCTTCCTGAGCTCCGAGCACACCCAGGACAATCCAGGGTTTCATCCAGGAAAACTGCAGAGCAGGGCCGGGATAGGGAGACCAGGCTGATCCCAGCTGCATTCCTGGAAGGATCAGAGCGTTGGAATCCCCAGCGGCATCGCTGAAATTCCCGTGGAGCTCTGGGGCGCCGGTGGGGTGGGACCATTGCCAGGTCACTGATTTGGAGAATTCCTGCTCCCAGCTTCGCATTTTTTCCTCTCTCAGCCTCTCCAGCTTCTCCTAGAATTCCTTTTTCCTTACATTTGTGTCCCTCCTGCAGCCTGGCCGGGATTTGGGGCTCCCCAGGCTCCCTCTGTGCCCGCAGCAAAACCGTTCCTGTCACTTCTGCAGCAGCCGGTGCTGGCTGAGGCTCAGAGCCAAGGAGCCGTGGTGGGCCCAGAGCTGATCCCGTGAGGAGCCGCCTGCCAGGGGCTCGTGGCTGCTCTCAGGGGCCTGCAGAGGTGCCTGGCTCAGCAGCCATCAGCTCTCAGGGATTCAGGGAGTGATTTCAGCTCTGCTCTGCAAGGCAAACCCCCATGGCCAGCACAGAGAGAGGAGAGGCCCTGCTGGTGGTGCCGCAGAAGTCGCTTTGTTCTTCCATCTCCCACAAAGGGTGACCAGAGATGGATCCTCCCAACTCGGGGCAGAGGGGTCTCTTTTATGGGGTACAGAAGTGGGTGTGAAGGGTGAGAAACCAATGGGCATTTGGGTATTTTACATAGAGTTTCCAGAGGATCAGGGGTCTGTCTTCTCTCGCTGTAACCACAAAGATTCTCTCTTTCCCCAAGAGGGACCTGCAGGGGGATTGTGTGACCTCCTTATCTCCAGGCCTTCCTGGAGGCCTGGGCAGGACCTGTCAGACCCCACAACTTCAATAATTCCTTCATTTCTCCCTCTGAGATTCCCGAGGTCCTGGCGCTGCTCCTGGCACGGTTGTGCCTGACCAGCCGGAGCCGCTGGAATCTGGGATTGCTCCAGGGGCTTTTCCAGGCTCTGGGTTCTGCTCAGGGCCACCCAAACATGGCCCTGCAGCAGGACAACGGGTTCGCCATTCCTGAGCCATCTCCAGGCTGATCCTGCCCCATTCCTGAGCCCTCCAGGCTGATCCTGCCCCATTCCTGAGCCATCTCCAGGCTGATCCTGCCCCATTGCTGAGCCATCCAGGCTGATCCTGCCCCATTCCTGAGCCATCTCCAGGTTAATTCCCCATTTCCATGCTGTCCAGGCTGCTCCCACATATCTGTGCTGTTCAGGATGCTCCCTCATTCCATCCAGGTCCCTCATTCCTGAGCAATCCAGGCTGCTCCTGTGCCATTCCTGTCCCATTCTGGCTGTTCCTGCATTTCCCCACTCCAGACACCCCCAGGACTGGGGTTGTGGAGCTGTTCCCGAGGGAAGGGCAGGGCTGGCTCCCTGCAGGGGTGGGATGGTGGCTCCACAGCAGCTCCCGGCTTTTACAGCGTCGGCTTCACCCTCCCTTTTCCTCAGCCTGGCTGAAATTCCCCCTGGGCCCCTCCAGGATCCCCGTCCTTCCCTGGAGACTCCCGGTGCTGGTGGGAGGGACTCGGCAAAGAGCCGGAAAGCCTCGGGCAGAGCAGGGAAGTTTGCAGAGCACAAATCCCGTTTTCCCACTGATCTCCAGGAAAGTGGGACAGGAGAGGAGCAAGGTCCGGGTGGGGAGTGAAATAAAAAGGGCAGGACCGATGGTCCTTTTTAAGCCTTTATTAAAAGTGATCAGCTCGGGTGGGGGCCCTGCCCAGCTTCGTTGCCCCAGCTGCGACTTGGAGGAGGAGGAACTTCGGCTCTGCCACTCCCTGTGATAGAGCCGGGCCCTCGAGTGTTCCTCAGGGGCCGGGGCTGTGCACGAAGGTGGATACGGAGGGGATGGTGCTGATTCGCCCTCCTCAGGGCAGTGGCTCCAATAGACTTTTTTGTTACGGTGACTTCTTGGAGAACTCAAAAGCTGGCCAGGTAATAGTTGCCTATAGAGTAGCCTGGTTCATTTTTCTTAAAAGTTTGTTGGCTCGTTTTAAATTATTATTTTCTAGGGGTTTTTACTTCCAGGGGTCTTTTCAGCTCTAGTTTGCATATTCAGCCCCTTTTCTTCTCTTTTTTTTTTTTCTTTCTGTCTTTTCCTTATCTACTACTCTCCGGGCAGGCCAGCTTAGAAGGGGGTAAGGAGGGGTCGTAAATTCCTGCATTGCAATGCAAGGTCTGATAAGAAGCTGGTTTCTTCACAACGAAGTGTGGGTTTCTTTCTTAAACTACAAGAGAAATCCTAACTTACAAAGCTACAACAAAGCACAAAATTACATTCCAACAAAGCTACAATGTAGTACAAAATAAATGGATAATTGTTAAATTGATGATCTGGTCCCTTATTTATAACAGGGAGAGCCCACCTTTGGCTCTTCTTGGAAATATCCCAATGGTTTTCCCAGGTCCAGGGCTGGGACTGCTCGGGTGCAGCTTTGTCCTGGTTTCCCACATTCCATGGAGGGCATTGGTCATCCAGAGGCTCCCTGGGGGGATTTTGATCATTAATGGCTGTAATTCCTGAATTCCCAGCTGGGAACTTCACCTCCAACCCCAAACCATTGCTCCCAGAGCAGGAGCATCGTGGGCTGTTTCCATGAGCAGGATCTGCAGGAATAACCCTGGCAGGGCTTGGGGTTGGCATGGGAATGTCCAGAAGAAGGGAAGCAACCACCGGGAAAATCCCAGCAGCTGATCCCAAAACAAACCTGGGAAGAAGGAGTCTGGAGAGGAGCCCTCCAGGGAACCTTCAGGGCACTGCTCTGCTCTTCCCTCCCCTCTGGGCTGATCCTGTGGATCCCAGCTCTCCCAAATCCCTGAATCCCCAGGAACAGCTCCAAGCCCCTCCAGGGCACTGGGACTTCAGGCTCCATTGGATTTTCCCAGTTAAACCCATGGCTGAGATTCTGGGAAGCTGCTTTAGTTTGGATAACCCAGAAGTGCAATTTCAACAGAGATTATTTTCACTGGACCAGCCTGAATTCCCTTTTCCATCACCTCTCCCATCCCCCTCCTTGGCAAGGGGCTTCCCAAGACCTCCGGAGCCTTTTTTCATCAGGATTCCCCTAAATAAGGGATGGGAGCACTGGAATTTGTCACCCTGGAGCTCATTCATAAATTCCCACCCAAATTCCAACCTCAGGGACACTGGGAGTGTCCAATTTCCATTCCCATGGCAGTGGCAGGAATGTGGCAGCACCGTGGGAAGCCTTGGCTGGACAGAGCTGGTCAAGGAGCCCTCGGAGCAGGAAAAATCCCCAAAAATCCAAGTCCAGGAGCAGCCCCAGGCCAGGGTTGGAGGCAGAAACCAAGAACGGTGAGAACGGGATTTGGGAGAAGGGCAGAGGCTTGGAACACCTTCAGCCACCTCCTGCAGGGATTCTCCAGCTGCAGCCATGGAAAACCCTCCCCTGGCACCATCCAGCAGCAGCCTGAGGAGGCAGGAGCTGCTCCAGGGGCTGGGAGGATCCGGGGTGGAAACATCCCTGTGAATTCCCTGTTAGCTGGCTGAGAACAGGACCCAGCTCTTCAATTATGGATGAGAAAAGAAGGGATAATGGATGGATTTACAAGCAGCACTTTGTCATGTGGAGCACCCATGAAAAATGCAGGAGCTCGGGAAGTGCCTTTTTCCCTGCACAGAATTCCCAGCCCTCCCCTCAGGGCCAGGCTGGAAAATGCTCTGCCAGGACCTGGAAAAATCATTGCAGAGGGGCTCCCAGTTTGTAGGATATTAAATATTCCAGATCTGTGCCTGGTTCCCTGTGGGAGAGAATTCCCACATCGGGCTGGGAATGGGGGCTGGGAGGTGGGAATTGCGTGCAGGGATCCAGAGGGGAAGGGGACAGGGATCAAACACCGGGAAAGGGACGAGGATTGGACACTGGGAAAGGGACAGGGATTAAAAACTGGGAAAGGGGACAGGAAATAAAAACTGGGAAAGGACAGGGATTAAAAACTGGGAAAGGGACAGGGATTAAAAACTGGGAAAGGGCAGGGATCGGACACCGGGAAGGGATCAGACAGATCCCAAAGGCTGGAGAGGCAGAGAGCCACAAAAGCAGGGACTGGAAAGAGGACTGGGATCCTTTCCCAGTGTTCCAGTGCCCCCTGGGCCTGGGACACTCCAAACACGGAGCGGGGCTGTGGGAGGGGGATCCCAGGCTCCTCGTCCCTCCCAGCTGGAAGGAGCTTTGAGATCCCTAATCAGGGATTGGCAGCACTTTGGAGCAGAGGAATCCGGCCTGGATCCCCAAAATGTGGGATCAGACTAATGAAGGGGGGAAGGAATCCCAAGGGAAAATCCTGGATCCCCAAAACATCAGGAAATCAGCCCTGTAGGAAGGGGGGAATGAACCCTGGGGGAAGAGCCTGGATCCTCAAAACGTGAGGAGCTCAGCTCCGTGAAAAGGGGAAAATGAATCCCAAGGGAAGAGCCTGGATCCCCACAATGTGGGGAGCTCAGCCCTGTGAAAAGGAGGGCAGAAATCCCAAGGGAAAACCCTGGATCCCCACAATGTGGGGAGCTCAGCCCTGTGAAAAGGAGGGCAGAAATCCCAAGGGAAAACCCTGGATCCCCAAAACGTGGGAGCTCAGCTCCTCTACACTCAGGGCAAGGATGGCTCCAAGCCCCTCCTGGGGGCCATCCCAAATCCTGAGCCACCTCCCAATCCCGCACATCCAGGCCAGAGCAGCTGTGTTGGAGCAGCGAGGCCGGGATTCAGGGCCACAGATCCGGGGCAGAGCCCCAAAGGCAGCAGGAGCAGCAGCCGGACACCCCCTGGATGTGGCACCCCCGGCCTGCAGTGGCACCGCGGGGCCCGGAGCAGGAATTGGCCGGATCGTGGAGAACGAGGCCCGTGATTTGTTTTTAATGGCATTGTTTACTGGCAGGGAAACCTCCCGGAGCCACAACTTGTCTGTCCTAATAAAAAACAAGGAAATAACAACGGGAGCGAGGAGGGAGAACGTTTGGAAGCCATCGGGGTTTGATTTGATTGATCCTGGTAATAAAGCAGGAACTGTTAGGCTGGAACAGAGGTTGAGGATCCCCATCCATAATTTCAGAGGGAATGAGAGCTGTGAAC
>JACBWW010001652.1:0-12184 GCA_020086605.1 Lanius collurio
CCCCCCCCCCCGCACTGGGAGCGGGGGGAGACGAAGGGGAAAGCCGGAATGATCTGAAGGGATGACCCGGTACCTTGGGGTCGATGTCTCCCACCACGAAGAACTTGACGTCTTTGAACATCTCCTCCGGGACTTTCAGCTCCTCCTCGTCGTCGGCCAACATGGTCCCGGCCGGCAGCAGCGGGCGCTCCCCCCCTGCCCGCTAGTCCCCCGCGCTCACTGTGCAAAAACCGCCGGGGCCCGGCGGGTCTCTCCCGTCCCCCTCCCCCCGCAGAGCCGCCGAACCGCGCGAGCAAGGCGCGCGCTTCGGGACACACCATCCCCCGCCGGGACGTAGGGGGGGTGGAAGGGGGAGGGGAGAGCCGCCCCCACAAAGCGGCTCCCCCCGCCCGACCAGCCACCACCGCTGCTGCAGGGCGCCGCCTGGTTCTGATCCACAGGCGCTATCCTTGGTCCTTCCTCTCTCTCCGAACCGGACCGGCAGACAGCATCCGGTTCCAGCGCTCCCCCCGCGCGGGATGCAATGGACTCGCCCCGAACGACAGAGGCGGGCAGCGGGGACACCCGGCCCCGCCCACTGGAGAGGGGGGAGGGAAGGCAACCGCCTTCGGCCCCGCCCCAGGGGCGTCCGAGCCACGCCCCCTCGCCAGGCCCCACCCCTTGTTGGCCCCGCCCCTCGGTCCCGCTGCGGGGGACGCGGGCGATGGCGGCGGGATCTCTGAGCCGCCACCGCCGGCCAATAGCTCTGGTGTGTATTGCTACATCCAGCTCATCAGTGACCGTACTGACTGCCCCCGAAATCAGCGCACACATCCACTAAGGCTGGAAAAGCCCGATAAGGTCATTGAGTCCCACCGAAATAAGGCGTTTTTCCCTCAGAAACTGCAAAGCATCCTTCTACATTGACAATGAACCGTTCCCACCTAGAGGGGGATGTATCTTACCTATTTTAGATAACAGAAAACAGAGATCATCACTTTATATAAGTTATGGTCAACAGAAAGAGACAAGCACTTTCAGAGCCTGATTTATGTCATATATTTTAAACATCGCTGCATTGCCAGGGGTGTTTAAAATATAAATACTACATAATATAATTGTATTGATATAATAAGCACTCTGCTTTCCAAAGGAGTTCTAGACCCCCTCATAATACTTTGATGCGGACAATGTTTCCCTCCCATACTCAGAGCATTTTTAAGAGATGGCATCATAAGACTTACTGAAATAAAAATTCAGGGCACCTACTGTTTCTGTCCTGCCTGCAAGGCCTGTCTCACTTTCCCAGGAGAAAACTGAATTGTTTTTACTTATGTACTCTTGAAACAATGGTAGAAATAAATGACTTGTAAGCCTAAGTAAATAGGCTTACAAGTCATGTATTTATTGTTACTGGATAAAATTTTACTAGATAAAGGCTTCACCTGTTTTTCTCCAGGTCTCCTGGATCCCCACATGAGATCTTCCCCTTTTTACTCCAGCTATCTAAGAAATACCCAACCTATTGTTTTTCCACTCCAGAAAAAATCTTACCCTTTAGTTGAAGGTTTTATTTTTTTGCCCACCATCCCAATGAAATTTACTTTTCAAAGTGAAAATCAAACTAAAAAGTCCTTAAGCTTTTATATGGCACACTTTATTGTAAGGCAGGAAAAAGGCAGAAATAACCATCTGCTTTTAAATCCATTTATCCCTTTCTTTCAACAATCTACATTCTCATCTCACTTTCTATCTTTTCTAATAGCCCTTGTTCAGAGTAATTTTCTTCTGTCCCATGTATTTCCTGGACTGACTTTGAAAAGACTTCTCTGAGCTCTGCTTTCCTTTATAACCATTCTCCAGGCTGCTATGTCCAGCCTTTGTTTTCTTAGCTCCATAATTTTCACTCTTTCCAACTCCATCTTTTTGACTTTTTCACACTGAATTAGAACTATTTTGACCAAAATCTTCCTTCCCCTGCAGAGAAATATTTTTCTTCTTGATATACCATATTTCATTAACACCACTGTTTCCTGAGCCTCCTTTCCTGCTGAATTTCATTGCCCCTGTAATTATCTGCATCTCCCAGCAGTGGTAATTTTCACTTCTTTTCTCCGATAAGTACCACTATCTCTAAGCTTTCTGTTCCACATTTTTCTCTGAGTTCTTCTCTCTTCCTGATGTCATTCATTACTTAAATTCATCTTTCTCAGTGTGATCACTAAATTGCCCTTTCTCACAGGAATACTTTCCTTATATCTAAGCCCGTACACTATCACATTTTCACACTCCACACAAAGAAAACCAAAGTTTTGTCCTCCAAGGGTTTGTCTTCTTGATCTCCCTTCTCTGCCTATTTTGTTGTTACTCTAATGAGTTCCCCTGGCCTTCCAATCCTTTGGATTTTCCAGAGTCACATAAGTTTTGGTTCTTCATACAACTCCAAGATTACAAGTATTTCAAAACAGGCATTATGCAAAGAACATAATGCAAACAACCTGCACATATTTTTCATAATATTGCCCCTTCCCTGACTTTCAGCTGGAGTTGCAGCTATTGCAGCATTGGGTGGGACCACCTTGGATCTTCCGTTTGTTCAGCTTCTCAAACCAGAAGAATATGAGATGAATTTGCTACTTAAATCAGAGTAATTTTTAAATTCTCTAGCAATGCATCAAATCATTGAAATTCACTGCAGAAGTGGTTTTCCACAAATAAAAATACCCAGTTATACAGGTAATTGTAATTATCCTTAGGGCTAAATCATTCTTTTTAACTAATTACAATAAAAATCCAAGAATAAAGTGTAATTCCATCCACAGTATGGAAGTGTAATGAAATGTGAAAAAAAAGAGAAAGGTTAAGAATTAACTATGATAGGTTTACCAGAAAAAAATTGTTTTACAAATTCAGTCCTGCATAGCAAAGATAAAATTGTGGCCCTGACCTGGGATGTGGAACATGGACTTTTGGGTCTGTCTTCCTCTTCCCAACTGAAGTAAAAGTAACTTCACTGAGGCACAAGTTAGGGATGGCCACTGGATACCTAAATCCTTTGGATGTTCTTTAACCACAGAGCTTTTGATAGAAATTGGAAGAATGAGGCGATCCCATCCTCCCTGTGGCAAATGAATAAGCACTGAAAGCAGCTCCTGGACAGAGCCCTGGAGCTGTGCTTGGTGAGAGCAGGAGGACTTGAAAAGTCCTGCCCAAGCTCAAGCAGATGTCATGCAGGTGACCAGCTGTGCAGCACAGCCAAAATAAGGGTTTTTCTATGATGTGCCACGAAACAATGCACAGCAACAACTCTACAGAAAACTTGCCTGGTAGCTGTTTAGACACCTGTCAGTTCTAGGGGCCTCTGATAAGAATTTTTGTAGATCTCAGTATGGCATTGCACAGAGAAGCTGTTGTATTATCAGCAGTGCTAATTTCACACAGAAATAGCTTTCTTTATTTACAATTTTTTGTCTTCAAAATGACCACTCCCAGAAGAAAAGACTACTCTCATAAGTCATAAATTTTTCCCCTCAAGTGCGTTCAAAATAAGCAGTGGAATTAAACTAATGAACATATTTTTTACTTCTTTATGTCTTTCATGAGTCACCTGTCAAGAAAACATTTAAATTCTAGTAATTAGACTATTTCTAACAAAAATGAATAGTTCAAATTTCACATCATGTGTATGATCTCATTTATGGACCATAAAAGCAGAAAACTAGATTGGAAAACTACATTTTTGAACAAGAAAAATATCCCCTGTATTTGCCAGAAACAAATTCTGTCTTCTGCTCACGTCAGCACACAGAACTAAGTCCCATCAGTGGGCTGGTCTCACTGCTCAGGTGTGGAGCAAAGTGCTCACCTTCATTTAGCCTCAATAGGGATTTGTTGGGTTTTGAGGTAAAGCTCATCTGCACGAGCTGAGTGACAGTGAAACGAGCCCAAACAATGCTCTGTTGGCCCAAGCTGCTGCCAGGCCCACCCCTGGGACCACCAGCCCATCAAAGGGCCATCTCCACCAGCCAGAGGAGCACAGGGGCACACTGGCAGGTGAGAACCCAAACCAAGGTACCACACAGGGCCTCCAAAGTGTCCAGGCAGAAGGAGAGCAGGACAAGGCCGTTGGTGCTGTGCCTGTTAGTGAGGGGGCTCTGACATACACACATGTATGGCCACAAGAGGCCACAGTGATGTGAACAGTACATTACCTGTGCTAGAAACACACCCCTGATCTCCTAACTACGAGAACTCTGTACAGAGAACTTCATGAGCATGTTTCCAGAAAAACTGTAAAGTGTTCTAAATTTTGTAATGGGTGCTGCTTGCACGAGGTGAAAGCCCATCAAGCTGACAAGACTTATGCAGACAATTACTCTTTGCTTGCATAAATGCCTTATTTGTGTGCACAAATGATTATATAAAAAATTCATACATACCTACAATATCATTTAGGCATAATTGCTTGTGAAAAAACAACAGCTTGATTTTTTGATCTTGTGGTTAATTAAATTCGGAGCTTAGATTAAATTGTATATTTCTTTTACTCCAGTGAGCAGAAGGCTTTCTGAGTCCTTTGTTAATAATACATACTTGTTTTGTAGCAGCTGCCTCTCTAGATGCTACTTTTCCAACAAAACATATCTTCATAAAATACCTAGTGTTTTACAGAAAGCTGATGTTAGTTTCAATGTACCTGGAAAGTTGTTGAAAATCCCAGAAGGCATGCTGCCTGCATTATCTCCATTCCCATTTCTTAACGCATTTTCATCTGAATCAAAACAGTTACACAGAGGGCTCTGTTTTGGCTTGAGCTGTCTATGCATTTTTCCTCTTTCTTTCAGTGGGACTGCTTGCAATGGCAAATAGGATTTATAATTAAAAACTTTCTTATTATCTGTACAGCAACACTGAATCCTAAAAGGCTCCCTTGGAACTGGTAGTTTCATTTTCAATTCTCTTCTAATTCCAGAACTGCACTAAGAATCCCTTATCATTTGCTTGACAGTTTTCTTTTTTAATATAGTAGTTACAAGTTTGGTTGGTTGGTTTTTTGCAAGTGCCAAGTAACAAGTTATACCTTTACTATAACTGTGCATAAATGAGCAGGGGGGAGAATGCTCCCATTAACACATCTTAATATGAGGGCAATTTTGTCAGAAGTGAGGCATAGTGTTGAAAGAGAGGATGTACTCCTTTGTGTTACCTGCTAAGGAATGCAAAAGATTCATTCACCTTTACAAATAAATTCTTTCTTTCTATCTTTCCCTCAGACTGGCAATAACCATCTCTATATAAATTATACATATATATATATATATATATACATATATACATATATATATACACATATATAAAAATATATATATAAAACATTATAACACTTTCTTAATGAGTTTTGGACCTGACTGTATTACACCAGGAAAGAAGAATGAAAGTCTTCCCAGTGTTTCGGGAAAGAACAAGTAATTTGCCACAAATAAAACGTGATACTATAATTTATAGACTTAATTCTTTGCACCTCAAGAGAAGTCTTTGCTTCTGCTCCAACTAAGATACCTACCAATTTCTGTGTATTTTCTGAGTTTGAGAAAAAATGTTTGTGAAACGTGGTGGGTAATTATCCCTGTAGCCCTCCTTTGTAGCTTGGCAAGATTTACATCATTTATAGGCTTTCCATTGGGGTAAATTAGTATCAGCAAAACAATGGAGAATGAAAATTTTCATTTGAGCCTGGGCTTTCATTCATGCAGGCTTGAAAAAAAAGCTAATGAAAGATGGAGTTACTAAAATGAATTTTTCTAGAAATGAACAAACTTGGCATTACTTGTGTCAAATCTTTTTTATGTTATTCAAGAAACACTAACACTTGTATTTATTTTTACATTATTAATGCATAAATGCAGAAAAAGGCAACTAAAGTTGGTGGCACTGCAGAGCATATTACAGAACAGTGTGAAGAGTGAGCCTGGGTACTGCTCTGAGATGATGTCCAGTACTCATTTATGGCTTTGTGCTTACGAGTAGAGTGAAAACCCTAAATTGGTGCTGATAAAACACTGACACACACATTGACATTACATTGCTCTCTTTCTGTATGTTGTCCAGATAGTGAAATATTTCCTTTACTCATCCAGAAAGAGGAATGGACAGAAGACACTTGCCTGAGGATGTGTCACTGTGCTCACACAGAAGCTGCAGTGTCTTGGGGGTTACCTGTGCTGATCTTTCTGGGAACAGTCTATTAAAAGTGGCTGGTTTTCCACAGGTTCTCCTGACTCAGTTCACCCAGTGCTGGCTTGGTGCAGGCAGTGACTCAGGGCTCCTGTTCTGGAGTAGAGACAAGAGGGCAGCAGCTACATGAGCCCACCTGTGCCACCAGGGAAATTCAGATGTAGCCATGGGGCCTTATTTCATTGCTGACATACTTTCACAGCAACTGCATCCTCTTCAGAGCAGTTCCTCCAACTTACCAAGTGTAAGGCCAGAAGGGCACTTAGATTAACCTCCCACATGGAGCACTGGGAGCTGAACTGATCATTGTTTGTCCCTAAAAGCAGCCACAGCCTGGGAGCACATTTCTGCTTTATGGCCTTCCCAAACGCTGAAGCTTAGAGAAGCATTTTCAGAGTGGCTGAAACACAGGTGTCTGCACATCCTTAAATGCAGACACAGGCAGAAAATGTTCTCTGCCTGTGATATAGGACAAACAGAGAAGCTGAATGTATTTGTCACATGTTTGTGGCTGCAGCTTTGGAAGGCTCCCACTGCTTAGACATGGATGTAACTGCACTATGCAGACAAGTAGTTACTGTTGCTGGATTGAACTCCCAGTTTCTGCTTCTGTGGAAGAAACCTGATTTCTATTTCTCACATAGTTTCAAACGAAACGAGGAACTTACACTGACATTCTTGAAAAATGTGTTCTGAAAGCATTCTTATAACAGCCTCAAGGCCAGAAAAAAAAGTAGGTCTTCCAGTCAGTTTTTCTTATAATTTTCCCTTAAATTTAACCCTAATACTCCTTCTCTGAGCAAAGTAATAAATATTGAGTCTTGATCTGAAGACATCAAGAGACTAATCCACCGCTGCTCTTAAGTGATAAATCTTAACAGGACCTCGGAGCCATCTTAATTAATTAGAGATTGATATCTAGAACTCTGCCTCTTTAGTATGTCAGGCAGAAAACATTATGAAATGAGACATTTGTTAATTAAGTCCCTAATTGTCTGCCACTCTTGAATGCAAAAAAAAAAAAAAATATTGATTTGATATCCAGAGTATATCTGTTTTATTGATCTCAATTACTGAGTACTAACCTGGAGCTGGGATTCAGAGTAACAGATGTCACTGTCAGGACTTTCTCACTAGAGCTTAAGATGAGAACAAATGCAGGTAAACTGCTTATTCTCTCAAGCCAGTTCTGGCTCTAACTCTCTTTTTTGGCTTATAGGAAGCTTTCAGGAAAATAAAGGCTCTGTAAGCCCCCAAATGTTTTGGTTAGTTGAAATATATGCTCTGTGATATGCTGGAGCTCCCTCAATAGGAGCAGATAGATCTCTGAATCAGGAAAGCCTGCAATCCGTTAATGTCTCCAGGTTTAACTCCTCTGTGAACGGGCTGAGGCCAAGGAAGGTTTAAGTTCAAAGTGTGGCTCCTTCAATGTTTAGTAAGGTCTTTCACTCTACCATATCCCTAATACTTCTATAGCCCAGTCAAATATGGCTTAAAATGCCCAGGAATTGGGAAAACGGGACAACTGCCATACCACACACAAGAAACTGTGATCACATTGAAAACCCCTTCAAGACACCAGGCTACAAAGAAGTGATTTCTTTTTATTTTGGCCCAGTACAGCCAAACTTGTTACTTCTCCTGTGTGCTCAAAGGACCATCCCCCTCCTTCATCACTGAGGCTTCTGCCATATTCATGTCAATGCTGATCATTTTTAACCTTTGACACTGTGGCAGATACAGAAGAAGCCACCGAAAAGGTCTCCAGGTTTATTTAGAGCTGGTTCTATTCCCTACATAAATTAGAGCAGCCTCAGGATCCCAGGACTTCCCACATCTGACTTCTTAGTGTTGTAAATGGAAGAAGAAATTGTGGCATGAGGCAGCAAGCACCAAAGCTGTAATGATCTTCCTTCAGGGAGTCAATTACATTTGCTGTTTGCCTTATGGCACACGTAGGTGATTACTGTGTGAGGGCCAGGGTGCATTTGTTTAATGTATGCTTGAACTCTTATTACATTTTCCACTCGTCTTGCTAGAGCTTTATCTTCAATTACACTCCTTTCCATATGCCCCAAGCTGTTTTTTGTTATAAGGCCAACCTGACCCTCTTATATCCAAAATGTCACTGAATTAAATCAAATTTTTATACTTTTCAACTCGAACAGTTATCTCTCAATGCACATAACAAACAGATAATGAGATCTGCATTTTATTAGACACAGTGGAGCTCGCTGATGTTTAACTATTAGGCAGAACCATTTTGCTGCTCAGTTACAATTACATTATTTTTCTCTATGGCTGGATAGCTGTCAATTAATTTAATTCATTCTAAATGTGTAGTATAATATTTTCCTCAGTGTTGTCTGCATTCAGAGAACTGAATACATTTCTACACTTTTTTCCTAAAAGGGAAGGGACTTCCCTGTAGTTACATTTCTCTACCGTCTAATCTTTTTGCCTCAAAATTTTGTGACAATTTTCCCAAGCTTTGTCTCTGAATCAGGGATGCTTCAAGATCCCATTCTTAGCTTTAAGCATATCCTGAAACCCTGCTCAGTTCTCTAGGATAAAAGCACATACTTGAAATTAAACAGTCGTGAATGAAGATCCGTTCCTGAAATAAGTCCAGCTTAAAAATGCCCCACTGGCCATGTTCCAAAGGCTGACATGCCCACCATCGAGCTGTAGTGCCCTGACATCCTGTGCTTTATAGTACATGTTCATAATTTTTGATTCACACAGTTCTCATAATGATGAAATGATAACAGCATCAAAGTGGGATCTAATCAGTGCAAATATTTAGGTCCATCACAGGCCACAGGAAGAGCCCCTCTCTCCCCAGAAGCTGCCTTGTTATTCTCCTGTGTGCTAGGAGCAGACTCAAACAGTCATAAATAATGCAGTTGGCAAATATCAGAAGGTTCCATACCCTCCCTGGTACTGTGTGCATACCCCTGCTCTGGCTCAGTGCAAGGGGAGGAAGAGACACCTGCAGCGAGGTGGGTCTAACCCCCTTTACACTTTAAGCCAACAAGAACAGAAGGATATATGTCATCACTTTCTGCATCTAAATTTTTGGAGGGTAATTTCTCATATGCCTTGATTGCTTACTGAACATGCCTTGGAGACTGGTCTTGCTTTTGTACAGCAAAAGCATCTCTCTCTTCACTCAAAAGGATAAAGGATATAAAAGATAGTAGAGGAGTATTATTATTCAGATAAAGAAAAGAAAGCTTGTTTCAGATAGGGATGTCTTTTTGAGATTTAATAAGCAGTCCACAGGATTTAGATATCTACATTTTAGACATCTCAGTTTAATATAGAAAAAAAACCTTATTACATTTCAAAATAATAATTCTCCTTGAAATGAATGGAAGAGACTCATCCAGAGCCATAGACTGCTTCAGAAAATCTATTTCCTCACCTATATCACTCACATTCACAGAAAGCAGCTGCCATAAATTTTTATAATAAATGCCAGGCATAGGGATGGCTAACTCTGTTTGCACAGCCTCAGCCTGTACAGTAAGCCTCACCTCTGCAGAACAGAGGTGGTTGTTTATCAGTAATTGTTTGCAAGATGCACCCTGAGGAACCTGCTGTGGTTCTCCATGGGCCATGGGGCTCTTTTGTAACACTTGTCATTAATCTGAGGCTATAATGTGGTATTTAATGGGGCAGGCCTCTCACCAGGCAGGAGGGATTACCTGGGACAAGGACATCAGGATTTATGGTTCCTTACAGTCACAGCTGTCATAAAACCAGAAAATCTCCTCAAAATGAAGAACAGGCACTGTGAAGACCATTTGTCTTTGTGTAACTTCCTCTCAACATGTCAACCTCAGGACTCCACTTTCAGCCTCCCATCAAGATGTGGCTGTACTGCAGAAGGAATGACAGCAAGAGAAGGACTGAGCACCAGCAGCCAGACTGGCTGGAGTGATACCAGAACTGGAGGGATGGGAAGCACCCATGTGAGGGCAGCTTTGTAAGACTGAGACTACTGCTAGGAGTCAAAGCCAAGGGACAGGAGATGTCATATGTGTGAATGTTGGACTGTGGAGGTGCCTTCCCCTGAAATCCCTAGGGGAGGGACCCTGCAGGGTACGGGTCTGCCTCTGTCCCTGCTCCCCATGTCACGTGTGCCCCATGCCTGTTCGGGATTGGGTTGGTTGGTGTGCCCGGGGCTGGGAAGAGAGCAGGGTCCCATGACTGGAAGCTGCCTGGGAATTCCAGCCATGCAGCTGGAGGAAAAAAGAATCTCAGAACGTCTACAAAAATATCACTTCATCTTTCCTTCCAAGTTCATCGCTGTCTTATATAGTGTTGTAAGGATTCCCTGCGCTACAACAAATGGTGGAGAAATGCTGGCAAACGATCCCTGAAGAAGATAATTCGTGAGTAACTCTCGATAGCTCTTCTTGCTTTTGTTTTGCTGTCCCATCTCTGAAAGATGGAGGACTCACAGAAGGAGTCATGGCTGTCTGAACCACAAAGAGACATTTACCTTAAACTTAAAAAGGTTCTGGAACAGCAGTATGTAGATTTTAGCTTAATTCAAACTCAAAAAGAACTAAGACACTTTTTGGCATGGCTGTTTAAAAACTTCTATGTTTCTTGGGATTTGATTCTTACCAAGGACTTTTGGAAGAATGTTTGGACACAGTTAATTTCCGAATCAAAAAAGGTGCCAATGCAGGACTATTTCTGTGAATATTACCTGATTTCAGAGACTGTTGAGCAATATCGGCTTTGTCCTGCTGCTGTATCAGCAGCGACCACGTGGTTGAGCAGCCCGCGCGTTGCAGGGGGCTCCTCTGCCACCCTGGAGACCGTGTGGCCCCGGCTGCGGGCGCCCAGTGCCCCGTGGGCAGGAGCGAGGGAGCTCCCGCGTGTGGGAGAGCCAGTGAGGCCAGGCACGGCGGGAGCAGAGCCAGCAGGGAGAGCGGAGGTGGCGGGAGTGGAGCCAGGAGCAACGCGGCGGCGCGGGCCCGGCGGTGTTCGCCCTGAGGCAGCAGTGAGGGCGGTGGCGGCCGAGGCACGTCCCGGCAATGGCCACCCCGCGCCGTGTGGTGAGCAACGGTCTGAGCCCGAGTCCCGCGGCAAGAAAGGCAGCGGCGATTGTGGCAGTCGCTATGGCGACCACGGTGAGCCACGCCGAGCAGAGCCAGAGGGGCGTGGGGGCGCGAAGGGAGCCGTGCTAGCCCACGGCCACCCAGCCGACAGCAGCAGCAGCGGCGGTGCTGGCGGTACAAAGCCGCACACACCCGAACGCCTCACGGGGCACGGCCGTGCAGCCGCGCGAATGCCCAGAAAGCGTGGAACAGTCACACGGAGCTCCAAAGGGGAAGCGAACACAGCACCAAATGGCAGTGCAAAGGTGGCCGAAGGTGGAGCAGCCGGCAGGGTCAGCGTGCAGCAGCACAGCCTGACTGGACCTGCATAGCCCCACACGCGATCCTGAGGAGTCAAGACCCCGCAACAGGAACGCACTGGTGGCCCCAGCCCCAGCGGTCCCGGCTATGGCAGCTCCGACGCAAGAGCGAGAAAAACCGAAAGTGAAAGCAAGAATAAAGGAACTCGGAAAAATGAAAAAGTTATCGCAGCTGGGGTTTTTGGAACTGTAAAGTGGTATAATGTAAAGAAAAATCATGGTTTCTTGTTGAAAAATTATACTGGAGAAAGTATTTTTGTCCATAAATCTGATACTGTAAAAAACAACCCCAAAAGTGATGTTCCAAGCTTAGAAGAAGGAGAAAGAGTAGAATTTAAAATTGTGCAAGGAAGGAAGAGCCCACAGGCCGCACGTGTTACAGGCCCTGGGGGTGCTCCTGTCAAGGGCAGTAGATATGCTAGACAATATCTCCATAATCCCTATCCTTTCCCCTATCCCACCTTCCCCTTTTATCCCATGTCCCTTTTCCCCCCCATCGGCATTGCAAAGGGATTAATCGCAAATGAAAAAGGC
>JACBWW010001653.1:0-12178 GCA_020086605.1 Lanius collurio
GATCCCTATCCGGTACTCACGAAGCTTCCCGCGTGCACGTTGTAGTCCAATCAGTAATTTAAGCACATTTCAAGACAGTTTAAGTCGGAAGGAGGTGACTTGGTGATGGCACAGCATTAGATATGGGACAGCAGGAGACTCACCAGACAACACTCACTACAGCCTCTCCATCCTCAGCACTCCAGCTGCAGTATTCTCATTTCTCAGTTCTGTTTGCAGGACTCCCATCAGGAAACTCATGGCCGTTTCCAGACGCAAATCCCCAAGGTGGCACTGGCCCAAGTCATTGCTCCTCTACCTCCCCTCGCCAGCCATTACCTCCTTTGCTCCTTTACCCCTTTTAGAGCCACGGCTCCACCCAGGACACAACAGGAGGCTCCCAGGTGCCTCCTGAGACCCAGATCGTTGCGGGTGGGTCAGGTAATAAATACAAATAAACTCATCCCTTTCGCAGTAACGAATTGGTTTTGTCCCCATTCCCCCCTTCTCTCTCCTGTTCCTGGTTCCTAAGGTAGAGAGCCTCAAGTCTCGGGACAAACTCGTCCCGCACAGCAGCTGGGTCCCAGGTATCAGTGCTAAAAGGACACACGTCCCCCGCTGTGGATCCCGCCGCACCCAGGTACCCCCTGCGCAGCCCTCTCTCCCTTCCGGCCACTCACCTGAAGGCACCGGTCACTCGTGCCCGGCGTTGCTGCCCATGCCGGCGATTTTCCCCACGCCTGGCTCAGCACAGCCCGTTCCTGGCGCAGCTGCCGCTGGCACAGCAGGAACAGGGCAGCCGAAGGAGAGCGACCCGCGTGTTCCGCGCCGCGGGGTTCGCTCTGGCGGACGCGGGCAGGGGCGGAACTGCAGCCGCTGCTCTCGCATCCGGCCCGGGGCCCCGCCCCTGCGGGTACCGCCTGCAGCTCCGGCCGTGCCAGCTTTTCCCGTGGCAGCGGCGGCTGGCCTTGGTCATTCCTGCTGTTTCCAGGGAGTAAAAACCGACTTGGGGACTTGCTTCTGACAACAGTAACCAAATTGCTGATGGGGGTCCTTGAAATAGAACTGACAAATCTGTGACAAATGAGGATGCTACAGCTGGACTGATGACAGAGGAAAACTTGTTCCTGCCGCTTACCCATGGGAAGAAAGCAATGCCCAGGTGTCTTATGCTTGCTAAACAGGGAAAGAGAATTCTGTGTCCTCTCCTGCTTAGGATGTACATTTTCACTATCCTAAAAAAGGACCTTTTGAGGCTTTAGTGTGATTGTTGTGGGTCAGGGATCTGCTGCCTTGGCAGGCCAAAAGGCTGGAGATGCAGTTGGTGATCGTGACACACCTGAATAATTGGAGATCAATGGGAAAATGTTCAGCGCACCAAAAGTGGTAGAGAATGTCAGCCTGACCAGTGTCACACGTAGAGCTTAGACAATGCCCTTAACACCCCAAAAAAGTAAAGAAACCCTGAGCCACGCTGTGATCAGACCCCATAGGGGCGGTTTATTGGAAGCACCACTAAGGGATTCTCTGGCCCCCAGCTTGGTCCCACCTGCCCATACCACCACTCCTAGGAAGCGCTGCTCTTCCCGGCTGGAAAGCCAAGAAACGGTTTTTTTTCCTTTGTCCCTTAAAATTCTTCTCTGAAAACCTCTGTTCGCCCATCTTTCTCTTCAAACAGCGTCCTTTCTCCTTCCATCTCTCCTGTCTCTCCCCGAGTGTGGGGCTTCGCTGCCCCCTAGCGTTTCAGCAATTAATATAATTGATGCTGAGCCCCGTGGGCCGGCGAGAGGCGCCGCAGGGCTCAGGCCAGGGCCGGCTGTGCCAGGGCCATGGCGCGCTGCAGCTGCTCGTACGACACGAACATCACCACGTTCCAGGAGCCCAGCCGCAGGAAGGACGGGACGAAGCTGTGCCGGGAAAAGCAGTGCTGAAGGGCACTTGCCGGGGACATGCCCATCCCCAATAGCCCCGCAGGTGGGTTTGAACATCTGGGGTTCAGTGCTGCGGGTCCCTGCGGTCATTGCAGCGAGTTTGCAGGTGCTCAACTCACCCCTTGTAGAGGCCGGCAGGGCCGTCCTGCATGAGCAGGGCCAGGAGGCAGCTCAGGGCGTTGCGGTACTGCCCGGGGCTGGCGTTCATGTACCGCGTCTTCACCACGTCCACCGGTGATGCCACCACTGTGGCGCAGAACCCGGCGCCAAAGGCGGCCACGAAGTGGCATGGGATGTTGTCTAAAGGTGGAGAAGAGCTGGGGCTTGGATGTTGTGGGCACAGGGATGGCACCTGGCCATGTCCACCCATGCCGTCCTCACCTGTCATGAGCTGTGCCCGCAGCAACGCTTCCTTGAGGAGGTCGTAGGTGACGAGCTCCCCGCAGTTGATGATGGCATTTCGGGCGATGTTGGGCAGTGTCCCTGGCAGGAGGGTGGTGGCATTGGGAATGCTGGTCACAGGCCCTCCTGGAGCACCCTGGGCAGGTGCCCCAGCCCTCCTGCCCCCATTCTTGTCCCCATTTCCATTTCTCTTCCCACCCCATCCCTTTCCCGTGCCCATCCTTGTCCGCTCCTACCTCTCCAGAGTCCACGGAACCCCTCCTCCCTGGCAATGGTGCGATAGGCATCCACGGTGCCGCTGTACCGGCGGGCACTGTCTGTCAGCGCCCCACTGGCCTGGAACCGGACCTTGACCACGTCGGTGGGCTGGGCACAGGCCACGGCCACAGCTCCTGTGGTGCAGCCAGCCAGGAGTCGCACAGCCATGCCTGTGTCTGGAGAGGGCAGGTATTGGGACTCCTGGCACTGCAGAGACCACCGGCCCCACGGGGTCCCCCAGCCCTGTAGGGACCCCAGGGTGAGTGGCCTGTGGTGCTTCACAGAGGGTCATCTCGGGGGGTTGTGCACCCCAAGATGAGTTTCTCCCTGGGAGAGGGGCTGTGCATGAGGAAGGGGTTGTGCAGGAATGTCGGACTGCCTGGACACTCACTCTCGGTGCCCTTGGGAGTGTAGAGCTGCTTCACAGAGTCGTACAGCCCAATACGGATGGAAGCAAAGCTCATCTGGCGCTGCAGCCCGGCCGCCAGCCCGCTGTAGAGGCTGCGGGCTCCCTCTGTCCTCACCATGGTGGTCAGTGTCCCCAAAACACCCCGGTATTCCACAGAGCTGATGGTCCGGGGGATCCTCACCTCGCCCTGGATCTGCGGGGTGCCAACTGTGTCACCCCAGCTTCTGTTCCTCACCAAGCGCCGCCAGCTCTGTGGTAGAGCTGGTGTGGGCTCCCTTTGCCCACGGGATTTTGGGGGCCCGGCGGATCGTACCTGCAGCCGCACTTTGGCGGTATCCAGGGGAAAGGTGAACAGGTCAGCGATGCAGCCAGCCATCCCCGCGCTGATGAACTTCATGGCAGCTGTCGGGGGCACCTCGGGGGGCTTCAGACCCACCATGGTGGCAGAGGGGCTGGAAGGAGAGGAGGGGTTTGTGGAGGAGTCAGGAGGGTGCATCAGGATGGGGCTTCATGTGGGTGTCCTATTCAGCGATGGAGGTGATGATGTGCCACGGTGGCTCTCGATGGCTTTGGTCAGCCTCAAAAACCATATCCTGCCCTGTCTTCTCGCTTCCATCCCAGGGAAACTGAGGCACGGGGCTTGCTCAGCATAGGATTCATCAATGCCCACCCTTCCCTATCCCACCCATAACGGGGGTTGCTGGCTGAGATTATCTCCCCAGAGTGAACTGCCCAAAGCCATGTCCCTCCATGGCCTCACCCTAGGGATCTCGGCACAGTGTTCCAGCTCCTGCCTTGCACAGGCAGTGCCCTGAGAGTCGAGCTGGCCCCACCCTTATATAGCACCCAGGAGGACATTCCAGCAGCTATGGATCGGGTGACACGAAAACAGTGTTCCCCCGGTGGCATTTGAGTTGATGGGACTGGGTCACCTGGCACCTGTGGATAAAGTAGCTGTTTCAGCCCTCTGCCCCCTTCACAGGGCTCAGGCATGGGGAGAGGGGTCCTGCCCACCCCCCCTCCATTGGACTGGGGAGGTTTTTACCCTAAAACCACTCCGTGAAGGACGAGATGCAGAAAATTCTTGCCCCAAGGCTTTACAGCAAGTGGTTTGGAGGCAGTGCAGCACTGAGCTCTTTGTGCTGGGCAAGTTTGCTCCCTTTGCCTGACACTGACCATGGGCCACAGTCCATCCCAGACAGCTGCCGTGCTCCCTGCAGGATTGCCTCTGCATGGTGGAACATGTTTCCCAAGTTCACATGGAACAGGGGCCGGGTGAGCACCGTGGAGTGAAATCCACCATAAAACCCGTAAGACCCTTGGGAGCGTGGCAGGGCACTGGGTCTGAGGCTGCCGGGAGGGACTTGGGCTCAGGACAAGAGGCTGGAGGCCAAGGTGGAGTGAAGAAATGCCCCTTTTTCCTTCATTTTAAACAAACTCTGTGGTTTTAATCCTTGGTGCTTGTCAGCACCACACAGAGAAAGGTCCCTCAGGGTGTTCTGTGAGCCTCTGCACTTGCACCTGAGCTCACCTTGAACAAGGGGGACTTGGGAGTGGTCCTGACGCCCTGAAACCACCGTTGCTCCATCCCTCAGCCTCCAGACGAAAGCTGCCTGGCACTGATGCCCCTCACCAGCTGGCTCCTGCCTTGTTTTCCTGCCCAGCTCCACTGCTGACCTAAACCTGAAAGGAAGATGCTGTTTACCTCATGCCCGAGATACAGCTCAGGGGTCAATGCTGTGACCTCCTCTGTGACAGTGATCTCAGTCCAGCTGGCATCCTGTCTGAGTTTTTTTTGGGATGCCACCAGGAGAAAGCAGCGTGCACGTCACTCCTGTTCTTCCAGGGGACACTGGGTGCCTTTACCTCTCATCCTGATCCAGTAAGGGCAGGGAAAGGGGCCACAAGCACAGGGCAAGTTGTGCCAGCAGTGAATTATGCATTCAGGGTATCGCCTGGGAAAAATGCCACTGCAGAAGTGGGAGAAAAAAGGGATGCTGATCCTTTGGCTGCTTAAATCTGGAATTCCATCCATGGTTTGAAAAGCAGCTCAGATTGGAAGTGACCCATCCCACGTGGGCTGTGCTGCACGGTGATACTCAGTTCTTGGCAAAGCAGTGATCTTTCCATGTGCTCCTGGTCACCCCAGCTTCCAGCAGCATTTCTCTGACTTACAAGCTCATGTGGGAGAGACGCCTGTCCTCTGCTGAGGGAAGGTTCCTGCTCTGGCATAGGGACACTTTGCACGGGCTGACAAGAAACCAGGGGAATTTTATTGAAACAAACACTGGAGAAAGCAGTACAAAAATAACTGAGCTCTGTTGGCATCGAAGTCTGTTCTCTGAAAGGTGTACAAAAATAATTTAAATATAAATATAAAAGTCTCATCTTTCTGGTCACCCTCTTTTGTACACCTGCCAGATTTTACAGTGCCCTTAGGCTGTGTTCACACAAGCACTTTGGGCACCTGTGGAAACAGAGAATTGTGCTGCCAACCAACTGTTTTTGAAAGGGTCATTTCACAGGAATAAATCCTAAAACTGGACTACCTGAAGAGCAGATAACAGGTCATGGATTACCCACAGGGGTGGGTCTCTGTGGGGGCCTGCCCCGACAAGATGCAGCTCCCTGTGGGTGACCACAGGTTTTAAGCCCTTGTAAATAAGGTACTTCAATTAACTAGCCAATTAGGCAAACTAAAAACAGAGCCTGAAAGCTGTGGCTTCCACCTCCCCTTCACTGGAGCGCTCAGCCTTTGCCAATGCGTCCGGCCACGGCTTAAGAAGCTCTGCCATGGACGGTCTCTTGCCAACACTATTCCTTCTTGGAGAGCTGAGCAGAGAAGATCCTGGCGATTCTTTTGGCTTCCTCTTCCGAAAGGTCGGGGACGGGACGGGGACGATTTGGTCTTCGGTAGGGGATTCCTCCGGGCACTGCTCCACTCCTGCTCTGGGAAGGGAAGGGACCAGGTGTGAGAGCTCTGCCTTGTGCTTGGTTTCAAGTTGTGGCAAACCACAGGGTTGTGCAGATGGTGAATATTCAGAAAAAAAAACCACCCCAATGGGAAAGAGAACAATCCAAATCCTAGAATGGGGCTCCAGTATGCGACCTCTGAACTTGTGAGCATCCATCCTCAGCCAAAGTCTCCCTGTATGAAGCCAAAGGAATGACAGTGGAGTATCTGAAAGGACAAGGTAGGCAACTGGTTTAAACTAAAAGAGGAGAGATTGAGATTAGATATTGGGAAGGAATTGTTCCCTGTGAGGGTGGAGAGGCCCTGTCACAGGGTGCCCAGAGAAGCTGTGGCTGCCCCTGGATCCCTGGAAGTGTTCAGGGCCAGGCTGGATGCAGTTTAAAGCAATCTGGGATAGTGGAAGGTATCTCTGCCCATGGCAGGGGGGCACTGATGAGCTTTAAGGTCCATCCCAGCCAAAACCATCTCTGATTCCATGATAAATGGGATGGGCCAGGCTCAGCACCCCATGAGAGGAAAAGCCCTGGTTTAAGCAGTGTCATCTCCTCTGTGCTTTGCCAGCAGCCTCCCTGCAGCCTGGCTTTGTCCCAGATGTTCCAGCAGCACTAGAAAATGAGCAATCTCAGCGTACAAAGAAGCACCCATTTCTCCCCAACTAGTGCAGAGCTGGGCTGTGCCCATGAAGCACTGAGAAAAGCCATCCTGGCTCTAGGAGCCGTTAGAGGGGGAGGCTGTGGGGCCAGGAAGGTCTTTTGGAAAACTGATCCGCCAATCTGGCCTTTCACCTACATGACTGGGCTGCTTCTCTTAGCCTTGGGAAAGGTCCCCGAAGGGATCAGCTTCCTCACAAGAGAAACAGCACCAGGATCCTGTTTTGGTGCACTTTGACATGCACTTTCTGGAGAGGGAAATAGCGTTTTTAGGAATAAGCGAGTCCTTGTGTTTGGTAACCTGCACATTACAGGCTCAGGTGACAGCCTGCAGGTAAAATACTTTAAAACACTTCCCGTTTTTATCGCACTGAACTAACAGACATGGATAATTAGGAGAACCTTTGCTCTGCTCTTCTTTCTTCTTCACAATTCTCCAGGATGAACTTCTTAAAGCAAAATATAAGGAGCCAAGAGAGATTAAATGCAGACCTGGCCACAGCAGAAGCTTAAAAACCAGCAGAGAGGCAAAGCACCTCCCTTGGACAGGGCTGTCCAGAGACCAGGACAGTAGCTCATTCCTCCCATGCTGTTTTCTGCCCATCTGTCCAAAGAACAGCTGAAAGGTCAGGAATGGCTGGAGAGGAGTAGTGACCAGGCTCTGCGCTGATCCCTGAGGTCTGCACAGCATCTGAAAGCATCTCTCTAGGAAATTCCCCCAATCTGCCAATTACCCTATTTCAAAGGTGCGTGAAGCCACATTTCCTGCCTTCCACAGCTCCCCTTTCCCATGTGCCACGTGTCCTGCACAGCCAGAGAGGGAGAGCCAGCACCTCCCATTTTCAGTGTAAGGAATAGAATCCCAGAATGGTTTGGGTGGGAAAGGACCTTAGAGCTCATCCACTGCCAGCCCTTTCCATGGGGAGGGGCACCTTCCACTATCCCAGCTTGCTCCAAGCCCCATCCAACCTGGCCTTGGACACTTCTCTGGGCAACCTGTGCCAGGGTCTCACCACTCTCACAGCCAAGAAGTCCTTCCTAACATCTAATACCCCTAAAGGACCCTGTACTCTTGAGGCCACAACACAAGAGCAGGTGCCTTGTGCTGTTTGATGTCACCGAGGCGAAGGAGAGCAGTCTGTTTGCTCCCAAAGTCAGGAAACCAGGTGTGCTTGGAAAACACACCATTGGCATGTCATTTCAGAGATGAACAGCTAAAGTACACTTCCTCCCATTTTCCTACCATTTCCCAATGTGCAGGATGAAGTGGTGTTAAGATGTGTGTATCTATCCTAATGACCATCCTAAAAATGAACTTCCAGCTGTGGAAAGGTTTAACAGCAGTTCTTGCTGCTATTTTACATGAACAGGTGTGAATCAAAAAGAGGGAGGCTTAAAAGCACCGTTAACACTCCCAGCTCAGACACGTGACCAGAACCATAGAATCATGGAATTACTGAGGTTGGAGAAGACCTGCAAGATCATGGAGCTCAACTGTTTACTCAGCACTGCCAAGGCCACCATTATCCCATGTCCCCCAGTGCCACATCCACAAAGCTTTAAGTCCCTTTGGGGATGGGGACTCTACCATTGCCCTGGGCAGCTGTGCCAGGGCTGGACAGCCCTTTGGGGGAAGAAATTTTCCATAATATCCAACCTGAACCTCCCCTGACACAGCTTGAGGCTGTTTTGTCTTGTTCCTTGTTCCCTGGGAGCAGAGCCTGACCGTCCCTGGTCACTCCTGGGGTGGTCACAACACACAGGGACAGTGCCTCGGACAAAGGGCAAAAAGCTGTTTATTAAACAAAGCAGCCTCTTTTATGCACCTTTTGTATGTTGTCATTCATGTTACAGATTCCTCAGCTGCTAAACTACTGCAATAGACTCCTTGGCTATTATTAACTTCAATATGCTACCACTGGCTACCTACAGCATAAGCATTCAAGCATTCAGAAAAATAACATGTGAGGATATGTTGCTGTTTTCTCCTTCTATTGCTTAACTTTCATACTTCTGTTGCTACTACATTCTCACGGGTAAAAACTAATTGTTTTTCTTCTCATGGACTTTTCTCACAGTCCTTCTCTAGCTGAAGTAACAGGCCTGAGCCATAATTTTATAAAGGCAACAAGGCCTTCATTTTATAAGGTTTTACTTAAATGCCACACCCTGCCCCCAGCTGCCCCCTCCTGTCAGGGAGTTGTGCAGAGCCACAAGGTCCCCCCTGAGACTCCTTCTCTCCAGGCTGAACCACTCCTAGTGCTCCAGACCCTTCCCCAGCTCCATTGCTCTTCTTCAAGCCTTCCTTTAAACCATCTCACTGGCAGTTTATGACTGACAGTTTTATCCTCCTGCATAGTTTCCAGAGCACACAACTGAAATGTCATTTACACCATTCCTTACCCCAGGAACAGGTTCAGGTCAGGGCCCACCCCAGGTTTCTCCGTCTCTGTCTCTCAGACTCCAAGTGTCTGGTGCTCAGCCAGAAAGCACACATGCTCCATGGGGAAGATGCAAGAGGAAAAGGGACTCGTGCATCAAGGACCATGCTTCACTTTTCTTTTTATAGGAATGGCAGGGACACTGAAACCAGCCAAGGATTATCCAGTGCTTGCGTGCCAGGGGCTGGACTGAAGCAGATTCATAAGCATGTTATAGGTCATGGTGGGGTGGCACAGCCTCTTCCAAGGTCAGAGAATTCCAGTCTGGGGGACAGAGAATGTTTCAGCACTGTGGCTCAGCAAGTTTGCCCAGCAGTTTTGTTTGTGCACAGGGATGGATGGCACACAGATCTGTGTTAACAGGCTACAACCTACCCTCGCAGTGGCCTTGCACCTACTCCTGCTTTCCAGGCAGGAAATCAGGAACATCCAGCAGACCAAGAAGAAACAACACAACCAAGAAAGGATGTTTTGGCTGTTGCTGCCATTGGCATTTTTGGAACATATAAAGCTTGCTACTGTGAATCTGCCCAAGGCTGTGTTATTTCTAATTCACACTGATGGTAAATCTATGTATACACAACTATGAATTACTCTGACTAAAGCTGATTTCCATGTAAGTTTCTTAACCTTTTGGAATATTCCTAGAGGTGAGGGGGGGGGGAAAATGTCATGGTATTTGGAGAGGGACTTCAGCCAGTGGCCTGGAGTGCCAGGACAAGGGGGAATGGCTTCCCAGTGCCAGAGGGCAGGGATGGATGGGATATTGGGCAGGAATTGTTCCCTGTGAGGATGGGCAGGCCCGGTCACAGGGTGCCCAGAGAAGCTGTGGCTGCCCCTGGATCCCTGGAAGTGTCCAAGGCCAGGCTGGATGGGGCTTGGAGCACCCTGGGATGGTGGAAGAGGGTGGAACAAGAGGATCTTTGAGGTTCTTTACCACCCAAACCATTCTGGGATTCTGTGATTTTATGGAAAAGCTTATCAATGCTCTGATTTTTCAAACCTATCCTCTAGCCTCCACTCAGAGCAGGTGAGCAGTGTGGAAGACAAGAACTGGGAAGGACCTCAAGAATGGGAAGCCTTAGTTTGAGGTAATGGAGAAAAGAAATAAAACCCAAAGAGGTTCTGTGAGGTTCTACAAAACTCTGATCCCTGGAAGCTGGTGACAGCATCCACACTGAGCCTGAGCTGCTGCAGCACCCAGATCCATATCAACACCCAAAGCAAAGCTGGGGCTGGAAAAGGACCATGGAATCCCAGAATGGTTTGGGTGGGAAGTGACCTTAAAGCTTATCTTATTCCAACCCCTGACAGAGGCAGGGACACCTTCCACTGGGCCAGGCTGCTCCAGGCCCTATCCAACTTGGCCTGGAACATCTCCAGGGATGGGGCAGCCACAGTTTCTCTGGGCACCCTGTGCCAGGGCCTCCCCACCCTCGCAGGGAAGAATTTCTCCCCAATATCCAATTTAACCCTCCCCTCTTCTAGTTTAAAACTGCTCCCCCTTACCCCATACCTATCTGCCTATGCAAAAAGTCACTCTCCCTCTTTTTTATAACCCTTCTTTTATGAACTGAAAATAAGATAAATATGTAGACCTTGAAACAACCGAGCCACAAACCTCTCACAGTAAATAAATCTTTATGCACATAATAAAGCAAAACCTCAGCAATCCCCAGCTTTGGTGCAGGAGAAACAAGCATCCCAGTTATTCTACTACTCCCTGGGACTCAGAACTGTTACAAGATACCTCTCCAGGTATCTCCCTCATTGTATCCTGATCTAAAAGAGATAAACTGAAGCCACAATGACAAGTTAGAGCTCCTCAGAATTAGGCATCTCACTTCACAATAAAGCACAAAGAAGCGTGCGGCAAGAACCTGCCACTTCTGCTGACCCTGATGGAGTAGCATTTCCCAAGCATACTGAACAACTGGTTGACAGAAAGGCATAAGGCTCACAGATAACACATCCATGGACGTTAAAAACCATCCTCATGGACAGAAGAGGTATCAGGAAGATTCCCCTTGGCATGACTTGGAAGCCATAACCTCTAAGCTGAGCGCTGGCAGGCAAAGGAAGGGAGAAGGTTTGTTCCTGCTTTAAGGAATGGATTAAGTTGGACAATAAAGGAAAGAACATCCCATACTTACTTTTGGAGATGTGGAAGGATGAGAAGAAATGCTGAGCAGTCTCATGGAGGCTTCCATCTCCTGGGGTGGAAGGAAGAAGTTTGGAACAACAGGATCAGATCTGAGCAGAATTGTTAAGGAACAACTTTTGGCAGCGTGCAGTTGCACAAAGGTCCAGATGTGGAAAAAGCCTCACCTGTTAACAGGTGTGAAATAGTGAGTCTCATTTGTTTTAAGCTATATTCCATTGTTCTGACACTTAGTTCTCTCACCTGGGCTTGCAGAGCATAGGACACTGACTTGCTTTAAAACATTACATCACAAATTTGTAGAGGACTTCATCCTGCAAAAAATTCCAACATTTAATCTGAGATTTTGAATTTGAGCAAGAAACATTGGGAAGTATTTTAAAAGCAAAACAAAGCATGTTTCTTCCAATACAGGAGAACACAAGAGCTCTAACACATGGGGAAAAATAACATGGAGAGAAAATGCAAGAAGGCATGTCAGAACTACCCAAAACAAAGCGACTCTCACAAATCACAAAATTTATTGGCTACAAGTGGCAAGAAAGTCATCACTACATTGTGTGAAACAGTGTAATGGACCTTCCCAGATCACTGCTTCTGCATTCATTTCCCAGGGAAGAGCTTCACATCGCAAACTTCTCTTTCCTGAGGCCAGGGAGATTCCAGCTAAGCAGGAAGAGTCACCGAATACAAGAATTGTTTAAGAAAAGAGTAAAGGATACAAAGTGATTTTTGGTTTGATGGAGTTTTCCGACCCTTCCACTGGATCTTCACTGCTGTCATCAGGGAAGCTCTCGCTATTTCTTTCCGAACCAGCTTGGGCTGATACACTCTGAACACAGTTATCATCAGAACCACTTCCTTCCTTGCCTTGATGATCTCCATTTATAACCTCAGCATTTTCCTCCTCCTCCCTCTCAGTGGTTTTTCGATTGGTCAAACTCATGTCTCCTGGGAATGGAGGCAGTTCCTC
>JACBWW010001654.1:0-12174 GCA_020086605.1 Lanius collurio
GGAATAAAAATGATTTAAAATCGAGGGATTGTTTGATTGAGCTGGTATGGTCAAGCTCTTCCCACATTCCCCACACAGGCGGGGTTTCTCCCCATTGTGAAGCTGCTCATGAACCACCAGGTCTGAGCTCTGACTGGATCTCCGGCCGCCTTCCCAGCACAGGGTGGGTCTTTGCTCCTCAGAGCACCCTGGGCTGTGTTTGCAGCCCCTCCTTCTGTGGGATCTCTGGGCCTTTTCCTCCCCATTGGATTCCTGCACTGAGGAGCTGCTCAAAACGGCCTCTTCCACCAGGTTCTGCTATGGGGATTTGTCCTTCCTGGGCTTCATCCTCAGCTCCTTGTCTGGGGGAGGAAGGACAAGGAGAGGATGGGATTTGCCTTCGTGCCACAGGGAAGGGGAAGGAGATACCCCCAGTCCATCCCTAGCAGGACAGCATCGGCATAAAGCCCCAGATACCCCACAGGAGGAGGGGCTGCAAACCCAGCCCAGGGTGCTCCGAGGAGCAAAGACCCACCCTGTGCCGGGAAGGTGGCCGGAGCTTCAGCTACATCTCCAACCTGGTGATCCATCAGCAGCTTCACACCAGGGAGAGGCCTTACAAGTGCCTGGAATGTGGGAAGAGCTTCAGAAGGAGCTCCAGCCTCATCCAGCAGCAGCGCCTGCACTCCGGGGAACGGCCCTATGAGTGTGGGCAATGTGGGAAGAGCTTCAGCCAGAGCTCAACACTGGTCAAGCACCAGAGGGTCCACACAGGGGAGAGGCCCTACGAGTGTCCTGAGTGTGGGAAGGGCTTCTCCAGCAGCTCTAACTTGACCCAACACCAACGGAGGCAGCAGTAAGGGAAGCCCTGAGAGTGCCCTGCCTGTGGCAAGAGCTTCATCCCCCACTCCAACTTCATCCCCCATCAGAGGACCCACGTTGGGAAGGGCCCTGGTGACCCACATTCCCGGTGATCCAGGTTGAGAAGACCCCTGGCTGGTGCTGTCCACATTCTCCTGGATCCCTGTGGGCACCTGGGTGAAAAGAGGGGCAGGAACATCCATCGGGACTCAGATCAACATTGGAAATTCATTGGAAAGAGCCGATTTTGTAACTTTACACCCTCAAGAATTTCATCTGTTCTGTCCAATTATTTCTTCTGGTGGCATAAATCAACCCCAGATGATTTGGAGGTCTTTTGTAACCTAAATAGTTCCCTAGAGCATCCAAAATTGGGGTAAAAATAAAGAAATCAAACAAAGTTTTACACAGCTGCTCCATTTTCCTTGGATTTGGGGGTGAATTTGGGGTTCAGGAGAACATTCCAGAGGATTTTGGTGTTGCGGTGTTGCCCAGGCTGGGCAGACAGGGCCACAATCTCATGGTTGTGCTGGCAGAACGTGTCCACTTGAGCCCGTCTGTTCTCCAGGAATTGTCGTTGCCTGTCCCAGTCCCTGGCCTGGGTCTGCCCATCCAGGGTGTGCCCCCCAAAGTGCCCAAATCACTGCTGAAGTGCCCAAGCTGCTCTGGGCTGAGAATGTTCCTGTTCACCAACCTGTCTGGGTTGGTGCCATGAGGGGTGGGAGAAGGTCTGGGGGCTTCTGGGGGCACTGTCAGGGGCTTTTGTGCCTTTTTGGGGCATTTGTGGTGCTGGGAGGAGGTTTGGGGGCTTTGGGGGCAGTCTGTGAGTGAGTTTTGGAGTCCTGGCAGGGCTGTGTTGTGGAGATACCTCCCTGCAGGGAAGTCCTGGGGGAGGGGACCCTGGATGTACAGGGTTTGCCCCTGCTCCCTGCTCATGTGTGCCTGGATGCTGTGTCCGGAGTGGTTGGTGGGGGTTCCTGGGATGGGGAAAAGAGCTTGGAGTCCAGTGACATGGGAGATCACCAGCAGGCCCCGATGCCATGCGGCTGGGAGAAATAAACATCGCTGAACATCTACCCAATATTTCATTTCTACACGTCTTACGATATAATAGTTGTTGCGAGAATTCCCCATATACAACAAATCCCCACTGCCAGGGCCAAATGCCTGGGAAGAAGGAGCAAGGGGGGACATTTGGAGTGATGGATTTTGTCTTCCCACGTCCCAGGGATGTGGGGTGGGGCCCTGCTGTCCTGGAGATGGCTGAACACTGGCCGGCCCATGGGAAGGGGTGAAAGACAACAACCTCTGCCCATGGAAGTACAACAGCAGAGAGGTCGGGCACAAGGCTGGGTTGAAAATGTTCTCAGCAGCACAGGAAACATCAATTTAAGACGCTTTATTGAAAGCTGACATTTTAGGAGATTCTTTGATACAGACATTGACCATCAAACAGCAAGTGACACAATTTCAGTTCTCTGTGTGCCCTGAGAGCAGCTGGAATCTTTTCAGCAGCGTGAACTGCTCCATCCCTTGCTTAGGGCGAGGGTCTTGGAACTTTCAGCTCCACTCTCCTGGGGGTCTTCTCTTCACAGGCTGGCTCCAAAAGCAGAATAAACCAGCGGCGTAAGGAACAGCACAACGGAAGCACCGGGCTGGTCCCTTTAAAAACTGCCCTGGCATTGACATTTCCCGAGCGATCCTCAGCAGCGCGGGCTGCAAACAAAGCCCGCTGAGGCGAGCAAAGATCCGTAGCCAGCGCTGAGCAACAGCTCGAGCCCAGCAGGGCCTTGGAGGAGGCGGGGGCGAGCCCCGGGCCGGGTTCCAAAGGGGCTTCGGGGCTGGCGGCGATGGCGCCGAGCGCCCTGCCCGTGTCCCCCTCGGCTCTGCGGCGCCACGGGGACAGAGCCCGGGGCCGGGGCTCGGTCCCTGCTGCCACAAGGGCGCTGCCGAGGGCGGTGGTAAGAAACTGTAATATTTCAAACTCTTTGTCTCTTCAATCCATTTGAAGTACATGGGGGATGGAAGACTTATGTGTGGCCCTTGAAGTTTGTGAAGAGAGAGTGCCTATGCCAGGATATATATATATATATATATATAAGCAGTGAGAGGCTTTTAAGGATCTGTAGCAGAAAAAGCCTTTGTGTTCAGGCCAAAATGACCCATCCTTAAAAAGATTGATAAGCCCATGTGATGGCCCATGTGTGGCAGTGTGAAAAAACTGATATTTTTTCATAGAAGAGATGTATTACACTACAGCAGATTGTTTCTTTCCGGGCGGGTCTGTTGTTGGGGGCAGCTTGAGAAACCATGTGAAGCAAGAAGAAGAAACCCTTTTTTCTTAAGCATAAGAAAGAGACTTTTTTTAAGAACTGTAACACTGAATAGAAGCCTATGTTGTGTTCTCTTTTGTGCTAGATAAAAAGGAAGAGTAAAGCACTGAGAAGAGAGCAGGAGGGAGGGTATGTGTGTTTTAATTTCTTGTTATATCTTTTAACTTTTAATTCTGTTAGTAATTTTCTTTTTCTCCTGGTACAGCAACTGTTTAAGTGTGAACCTGTTTTTTTTCCCTGCAGCTATCTAGTTCTCCTCAATATTTTTCATTTTGTTTTCCTTATAAAATAATTGATATTTTAGATGCTTGATGCTTAGTTGTGTCAAACCACAACAGTAGTACACAGGAAGAATATTCTGTGCTAGATTCTTCTCTGGGATTTGTTGTAAATCTCAGTAATTCTGATGATTTTCATGTCCAGATGAACTCTTTTTACATAGTAAGGAAAAGGGAAGAGGCGCCATCGAAAATTAATTGCTCAAAATTTGAGTGGCCCAACTACACTAAAAAATGAAGTCTTAACTGAAGAATTTTTTTTTTTTTCCCCTTTACAGGTGGTGTAAAAGATGCAGTACTATTGCAAATAAAGTTCTTTGAAGAGATTGAGGCAGCACCCAGCTGCATGAAAATCAAAGCAGCAAAGGATGGGACAGGGCATGGGAAGAGTCTTCAGCCCTTCCTGTTGTAGGTACAACAGTATGAAAACTGACTCTGGCTGGTACCCACAGGCAACACGTAGTATTTCTAGAGAAGAGCAGATGCCCCAAGCTGTTGGTGGCCCAAGCCCTGCTCTGGCTGGCCCAGTTTCAGTCCTCGCTGGAGGACCAGGGTGGCTGGCTCAGGAGGGGAGGAGGTGGAGGGATCTCGGGAGGCTTCTGCTTCACAACCGGGCTGGCAGGGCGTGGAGGAGGCACAGAGTGATGGTGCTCTGCTTTTGTGGGTGACTGCAGCTGCTGAGGCCATGTTGGAGAGCTGTCAAATTGGATGGGGTTTGGGCTCCCTGGGGGCACGGGAGAGTCAGGCCTTCCTGGCTGGGACGCTGGAGCAGGAGCTGGAGCAGGATGACTGTGGAGAGAGGAGGTGGCTGAGGCCCCCAGCTGCACCTGGCACACAGGGACCCTCCTCCCCAGCAGGGCCCAGAGCTGGCAAGGCTCCCCGGCATGGCTGCAGCTGCTGGCACACCTTGGCCCAGGTGGACAGCTGCCCCTCAAGGCCCCGGCCAGCAGGGGATGGCTCTGGGCAGGGTCCCTGGCCAGGAGCGGGTCCCAGAGCGCGTCTGCCTTTCAAGGGCAATCTCGTCCCCGCTCTTTCTCCTCCCCACCTTGATTTGCCTCTGCCCGGTGCTCCTGGGGCTGCTCTTGTCCAGGCAGCCTCTCTGGGAGCCAGCACTGGCTGCAGCCCGAGCGGGCTCCCCAGGACAAGGCCCAGCAATTCAGAGGCCAATTAAAGCACTGGAGAGCAGCAGAACCCTCGGCAGAGTTGTTTGGACAACCATGGACTCGCCACAACTCCACAGCAGCCTCACTGGGAATGTTTCCTGTCTACAAGCAGCCTTTAAAGGAAGCTGTTTGAGGGGGAGAGCAACAAAACACTCACCGTTTTATCTTCCAGCAATACCAGATTCCAGCAGAGCACATCATCAAGAAAAGTGCCCCACCAGCCACAATAGCCATTATCTTGATCAAACAATTTGTTCCCCAGCAGAAAACTCTTCTGACCCTTTTGTGGATTCTGGGAACACGTGTTGTGGTGCCGGCTGCATCTGTGGGAGCAGTGGGGAGTGTGAGCCTGTGCTGTGCACCACTGCTGAGCTGGCAGCACATTGGATACAGCCAGGACGTTCTCTGTTTCCCCAGAGCTGGGGCCTGCAGGCACCTTGCCGCCCCTGGGCACAGGCTGTGCCACCCAACAAAGCCCAGATGGCCGGGAAGAGAGCCCGGGGGCAGAGCAGCTGCTTGGGCAGGGGCTCCTTCGAGGGACGCGGGCCAAAGCCATCCCTGCAGCAGCAGCAGCAGCTGCCAGCCCGACCCTCTGTGCCCCGTGACAGCTCCCTGTCTTGGTTTGAAAAGACAGATGTCTGTTAAGGAAGACAGGAGCCTCCCTTGAGGTGAAGGATGCAACCCCCTTCTCTCTGAATTATTATAATTTTGAAATTAAGGGGCTTTCAGGCAAAGATATAAGGAATAGGAATAACAGTTCTTTACTAAAATACAGATGTATAAACAGGCAAACAAACAACAATAACTACAGCGGTGACAACAAACAGAAGCACAAACCCAGTGCAGCCTCTCTCGGCTGTCAGGCCCTTTCCCCTTTGGTGCAGTTCCAGTCACAGCCAGCAGGGGCGCTGGCGGCTCCCGGTTAGCAGGGCAGGTGCGATGGTTCTCCCGCGGCTGCAGGGGGCGCTCTGGAGCGAGCTCGGGGAGCACGCAGTAATGGCGGATTAGATCTCGGGAAAAAGGGATGGAAGAAGGGCTTCACAAACCTCCCTGGGCAGCTGATCCTGGGGTCTGTCTGGGCTCTCCTGGCCAGGCAGGCTGGGGCTGCAGTAGGAGCGCAACTTCTGGGTGGCAGGCGAGATGTATCGAGCTGCGGAGCTGTGGTAGGAAATCCCCGGAGGTCTCGGCAGGCGGGACGGGCAGGGCTGCAGAGCAGCGAAGGCTGAGGCAGCAGGGTCTGCAGCTCAGCTCCCAGCGAGGCAGGGAAAGGACAGGCTCTGGATCCCGGGGTTCTTCCAGCAGAGAGGAAAGACGGCAGGAAAACCCGCAGTGCTGACAAGAGAGTCTCTCCCGTCTCCACACCAAGTCTCAGAGTGCTGAGCACACACCCAGGTGAGGACAGTAGCCCCAGATGGGCCCCTCCCCTCTGTGGCCAGTTCCTTTGTTTCCCCCGAGTACCCAGTCATTTGTTGACATGGTAACATAGTATGGGAGAAAATTCCTCGAGAGGAAATGAAAACAAAAACTCCCAAACCCCAACATGGTCGCACTGAGGAAGGCTTCTCCTCTTCCTTGGGGGTCTCTGTGATGAAGATCAGCAGTCTTCCTCATAGTGCCCTTTTCACCTTTATCCCTGGGGCATGCGTAGTCCTTTGAGGAATGATTCAGCGGTTTCTGAGATGATCTTTGTCCCTTCTATCCTGACAAGATCAGAGCGAATCCTACTTCCAAGGTTTTGCAATTAACATTTGCTGTCTGAGTTAACATTTGCTGTCTCCTCCTGTCCCCCCTATCTTGACAAGATTAGGGTAAATTCAGCTTCTTAGGTTTTATACTTAACATTCGCCGTCTCCTAATAGTTAACTGTGCTTGCATGAGTTACCCACTGACTACCCTTTACTCACCCCAGAAGCTGCGGCTGCCCCTGGAGCCCTGCAAGTGTCCCAGGCCGGCTCGGCCCTTGGGGCTTCCTGCCCAGGAGGGCTGCCATGGGCTGGGCTGGGGCTGCTGAGGGCGCCGTGGGCTCTGGCTGAGACAGCTGAAGGCTGCGCATGATGGGTCCGGGGGGACCCCGTTCCTCACTGCCTTCTGGCATATCCCACATTCCTGAAGGCATTTCAGGCTATGTCCCCTTCCTGAGGCACTTTTGGGGTACCCGCAATACTGAGGGAGGGGTTCTGAGAGGGGGGCTCTGGTACTTGGAAGGGGGACCTATTGTCAGGGAGTTGGGGAACCCATTTTGGGAAGGATGCTGCTGTTTGTGGCAATGTTTAGAGGTACTGAATGACCTGTGGGGCCCTGGCTCTCATTTTGGGAGTTGAGGTGAGCCCATGGGCACAGCAAGGCCTGAGGAGAGGTTCCAACGTCCCATTTGGGATGGAGGGATTGAGCGGGTGCCTCCACTAAAGTCAATGGCAGCCCCAATGTGTCGATGGCAGCCCCAAATGGCTCGATGGGTCAGCCCCAAGGCCCGGCTGTGGGGAGTCAGGAAGCACAGAAGGGGAATTGGTGTCCGGGATGGGTGGGGTGGGATGGCATGGCATGGCATTGTGGGGATGGGATGAAATTTGGGATGGGATGAAGTTTGGGCACTTGGAGTGGGGCACTTCAGGGAGGGAAATCAGGAGCTACTTTTGGGGAGGCTCCTGCTGCTTTTTGACAGTTTTGGGCCCTCTAAGTTGCTTCTGGGAGGTTGCAGTGAATTTGGGGAAGGTCACATAAACCCCCTGCAATTTGGGTGGCTGATGTTACGTCCCCAGATTTTGATGCGGGTGAGGGGACCCCAGTTAGGAGGGGATCCTGCTGTTTTGCACCCCTTCAATGGGGTGAGAAGTGGCTTGTGAGGGAAGGAAGGAAGAAGGAGAGAAAGAGAGGAAGAAAGAAGAAAAAAGAAAGAAAGAGAAACAGAAAGAGAAAAAAAAGAAAACAAAGCAAAAAAATATAATTTGTTCTTAACAAATATAAAAGAAAGAAAATTAATGGAAAAGAGAAAACAGCAAAAAAGGAAAGAGAAAAGTAAAAAGGAAAGGAAAACAATAAGCAGAAAAGAGGGCAGGCGGGAAGGAAGGAAGGAAGGAAGACAAGGAAGAAACTATAAAAGGCGGAATAAAAATAGAAAAATGGAAAGAAAAGAAAGAAAACAAAGCAAGCAGCAAGAAACAGAAAAGAAAAAAGACAGAAAACAGAGATAAAAATATGGAAAAAAAAAGAAAGATAGAAAGAAAAGAAAGAAAAAAAGGACTCAATCACGTGAAATCAATAAGAAAAAAGGAAAAAGAAAGCCAAGCAGAAAAGAAAAACAAGTCACAAAAAGAAATAACAATGAAAAAACATTAATAAATGAAAAAGAAGGAATAAAGAAAGCAAAGTGAAAAGATAAAAAAATAATAAGAAGAAAGACTCAATAACATGAAACAAAAAAGTAAACAAAAAAAAGATAGGAAAATAAAGAACCAAGAAAGAAAGGAAAAAGGACAAATATAGACACACGAAAAAATAAAAAGAAAGAAGTAGAAATAAAGCAACAAATAATAACAGGAAAAATAAAGAAAAATGATAAAAGAATGAAGAAAGAAAGCTAAAAAAATCAACAAGAAAATGCAAAAAACCAAGAAAAATAAAAGATGAAAGAAAGAATAACTTAATAACATGAAACCAAGAAGAAAAATGAAAGAGAACGAAGAAAGCAACAAGAAACAAAGCAAAGGAAAAAAAGAAGAAAAATACATTCAAAAATTTAGAAAGAAAGAAAAAAGAAAGCAAAAAGATAAAAACATGAACAAAAGAAAGAAGACAAAAATAAACAAAAATAGGAGAAAGAAAAGATAAAAAATAGAATAAAAGAAAAGTCGAAAGCAAAAAGCTGAAAAATGAAGCAAAAAAAGATAGAAGTACAGAAAGAAAGAAAATCAAAAGAGAGAAATCAATGAAAATTAAAAAAGAGAAGAAAAATAAAAAGAAGAAAAAAGAAAGCAAAAAGATATTAAAATGATAAGAAGAAAGCAGAAAAGGAAGAAAGAAATGAAAAGACAGAAATCAACAAGAAAATACAAAAAGTGATGAAAAAGAAAAGAAGAAATACTCAATAATATGAAACCAGTAAGGAAAATTAAAAAAAAAAAAGAAAGAAGAAAGCAACAAGAAAAATAAAAAAGAAAACAACAACAACAAAAAACATTAAAAAAGAAAGAAAGCAAACAAGCAAAAAGATAATAAAAATGAAGGAAATGTAGAAAGGAAAAAAAATCAAAGGACAGAAATCAACAAGAAAATGAAAAATGAAGAAGAAAATGAAAAGAAAAGAAGATAAAAACCTAAATAACAGGAAAACAACAAAAAAAAAATAAAAAGACAAAAATGGAAGGAAGAAAGAAACAAGGAAGAAAGAAAAAAGAAGAGAAAGAAAGGCAAAAGAAGCCAAAAAATTAAAAGAAAGCAAAAATGAAAGGAAGAAAGACAAAAGAAAACAACAAAAACAAAGGATAAAGAAAGCAGAAAGATAAAACATAAAAAGAAGTAAGGAAGAAAGTAACAAACAAAAAAAGGGAAGAAAATGAAGAAACAAAGAAAGCAAAAAGACAGAAAGCAACAAGTAAAGGAAAAAGAAAGGAAGAAAAGTAGAATAGAAGAAAAAGAAGAAATAAAATGACAAGAAACAGAAAAAGAAAGCAATTATATGAAAGAAAGGAGGAAAGAAATGAAAAGTGAGAAATCAACAAGAAATTGAAAAAAGAGAAGAAGAAAAGAAAAGAAGAAAGAAAGGAGCAAAGAAAGACTAATTACCATGAAACCAACAAGAACATAACAGAAAAGGAAAAGGGAAAAATGACAAAATGAAACAAGTAAGAAAGAAAAAAAAATAACAAAAAGAAATATGCAAGAATAAATAAATGAAAAAAAGAAACAAAGCAAAAAAGAGAGAAGACAGAAAGCAACAAAAAAGAAAACAAAATGGAAAAAAAAAGATTAATAAAATGAAAAAAGAAAGGATGACTCAATACCGTGAAACCTTCAAGAAACAGGAAAAAAGAAAGAAAGAATGAAAGAGATAAAGAAAGAGGAAATTAAAAAAAAAGAAACAAGAAAGAAAAAAAGAACTTTAAGACAAGAATAAAGTGAAAAAAATTAATTAAGCTAAAAAAGAAGGAAAGCAACAAAAAAAGGAAAAGAAAGAAAAAAATTAAAGAATTAATAAATAAAGCTAAAAGAAATCACCAAGTAAATGAAAAAATTAATGAAGAAAGAAAGAAATGCTCAGTAATATGAAACCAACAAAAAAATGAAAAAAGAAAGAAGAAAGCAGCAAGAAACAATAAAAAAAGAAAAAAAGAAAAATCATTAAAAATGAAGAAAGAAAGAAAGAAAGAAAGTAAAAATCTAATAAAAAGAAAAGAAGAAAGAAAGAAAATAAAAAGACAGGAATCAACAGGAAAATGAAAAAATTGATGAAAAATGAAAAGAAGAAAGAAAGACTCAATAGCATGAAACCAACAAGAATATAAAAGAAAAATGGAAAAAAAAAACAAAAAAAAAGAAAGAAACAAGGAAGAAAGAAAAAAAGATCAGAAAGACACAAGAAAAAAGCAGAAGAAGAAAAGAAAGAAAGCAAAAAAAAATAGGAAAAAGAAAGAAAAATGATTAAAAAATGGAGAAAGCTAAAAGAAATCCACAAGAATGTGAAAGAAGCAAACAAACCTGAAACTAAGAAGAAAAATGAAAAAAAGAAAGAAGACAGCAACAAGAAACAATAAAAAATAAAAAAGGAGCAAATAAACATTAAAATTGATGAAAGAACAAAAAGCAAAAAGATAATAAAAAGCAAAGAAAGAAAGAAAGAAAAAAAGAAAGACTAAATAACATGAAATCAACAAGAAAATGAATAACATGAAACCAAGAAGAAAATAAAAGAAAAAAAGAAGAAAGAAACAAAGAAGAAAGAAAAAAGAAAAAGCTAGACACAAGAAAAAATAAAAGAGAAAAAGGAGAGAAGACAGAAATTAACAAAACCCACAAATGAATGAAGATTCAAAAATGAAGAAAGAAAGAGATTCAATAATGTGACACAAACAAGAAAAAGTGAAAGAACCAAGAAGAAAACAAACAAGAAAAAAACTGGAAGAAATCAAGAAGAAAATTTAAAAAGCAAAGAAAAAATAAAAATAAATTAAAGAAAGAAAGACTCAATAATGTGAAACAAAGAAGAAAAATGGGGGAAAAAAGGAAGAAAGAAGAAAGCAATAGGAAAAAAAAAAAGAAAAAAAAAAAGATTTAAAAATGAAGAAGGGAAGAAAAAAAGCAAAAATATGATAAAAGTGAAAGTAAGATAGGATGAAAATCAAAAAGCAGAAATAAACAAGAAAATGAAATAGGAAAGAAAAAAAAACCAGAAAGCAACAACAAAGAAAAAAATAGCACAAATGAAGAAAAAGAAAAAAATAAACGAAAGGAAGAAAACAACAAGAAACAAAACAAGGAAAAAATTTTTAAAAAGATAAACAAGGAAAGAAGTTAAAAACACAAGAAACAGCAAGAAAAAATAGAAAATAAGGAGAAAAAAGAGAGAAAGAAAGAAAATGAGGAGATAGAAATCAACAAAAAAAATGAAAAAAGAAAAGATGAAAGAAAGAAACAAAGGCAAAATAACATGAAAACAACAAGAATATACCAGAAAAAGAAAAATAAAGAAGAAAGAAAGCAACAAGGAAGAACAGAAAAAAAGAACCATAAAGAAAGAAACAGGAAAAAAAAAAGTAAAAAAAAAAACTGAAAAAAGCAAAAAAAGAAAAATGAAAGACAGAAAGCTACAGCAACAAAAAAGAACAAGCAACAAAGGTAAAAAATTAAGAAGGAAAGATATCTGAGAGAAAACTAAAAGAAATCAACAAGAAAGTTTAAAAAGTGAAGAAAAAGAAGAAGGAAAGAAAGACTAAGTAACATGAAAGAAAAAGAATTTTGAAAAGAGGAAAGAAATTATCAAGGAAGAAAGAAAAACGAAAAAAAGAAAGACATAAGAAAAAGTAAGAAGAAAGAAGAAAGCAACAAAAAAAACAAAAAAGAAAAAAGAAAGAAAATTATTTTAAAATGAAGAAAGAAAGAAAGCTAAAACAAAAGGAAGAAAGACTGAATAATGTGAAACCAAAAGGGGGGAAAAAAGAAAGAAGAAAGCAACAGGAAACAATAAAAGCTAAAAAGAAAACAACCCACACCATTAGAAAAGGAAGAAAAAAAAGGAATGAAAAAGCAAAGAGATAACAAAAAAAATGGACAGAAAAAAAGGAAGAAAACCAAAAGACAGAAATCAACAAGAAAAGGAAAAAAGAGAAGAAAAAAGAAAACAAAGAAGGAAAGGAACAAAGACAAAACATGAAACAAACAAGAATATAAAAGAAAAAGAAAGAGGAAATGAAAGAATGAAACAATGAAGAAAAAAAAAGAAGAGCAAAGAAGAAAGATGAAAGAAAAAATAAATGAAAAAAGAAGGCAAGCAAAGAAAGAAAGAAGAAAGCAACAAAAAACCAAAAAAAGGAAAAACATGAGATTCCATGTTGTCCCAAGGGCCTG
>JACBWW010001656.1:0-12167 GCA_020086605.1 Lanius collurio
ACACCCCTGACCCCCAGCTCCCCCATCCTGACCCCTGCACCCCAACTCCAGCCCTGCCTGACCCCCGAGGACGCAGCTGTGGCCCGTGGGGAGCCCTGGGCTGGGTCCTCCTCAGCTGCCAAACAGCGCTCGGAGAAACCCCAAATACCTGGAATATTTTCCTACTCTTGGTTTACCGTGCCAAAATAAACCAGCTGCCCCAAGGACAGCCCCTTCATTAAGGCATTATCCACCCCTGAAAACTCTGCTGCTCGGTCCAGCTGGGCTGTGGCTCCAGGCAAAACGCTCTGTTCTTTGGGCCCTCAAATTTCCCTTTTTTTGGGTGGGTTTTCCCCAAGAATGCCTCGCAGCTGCCTCGCTTTTGCTCTCCAAACCCCTGATCCATTCTAATTATCCAGCCCAGGCTCTTCCCTGACGGAATCACATCGTGGCATTACTCCCTCATCCCAGCCTCGTGTGGAATCCCTCAGGGACTGGGGTGTTTTTAGTTTCCAGGAGCAGGAGAGGATTCCCTGTCCTTGGGCTGGAGCTGCAGAACCTCTGCCCGGGCCCTCCTGGGTGACCTCTCCAACCTCCCAGGATGCCACAAAGCTGCCGACCCCGATGCCAACCACCAGCCCCCCTGAGCCACACCGATCCCTTTGGCTCTGGCAGCCCCAGCAGCAGGTTCTGCAGAGCCAGGACTTCCCAGGATCTGTGACTTTGGCTATCCCCAACCCAGTATCTGATGGGACTAATCCCAGGGAGCTGTAAAACGAGCTGTAAAACCACATTTACTGTGGTTCTGGTTTCACTAGGTATGAGCTGCCTTTTATTAAACTGGGAAGCCGGATTTCTAGCTCTGCCTGGAGAGTTCAGCCTCACCTCATTAACCAAGGAAAAGCTGGACGGGAACAGCGGGGCCACGCAATTTATTTTCACTAATCACTCCCCATGATTCCCTTTAGAAAATAAACTCCTCATCCAAAAGTCCGAATCCGTTAATTATTTCTCCGTTTGATCGGCGCTAGAAACCATCAGCAAAAATCCGTGCTGACACTTCCTCCTCAGAGTCGCTGGGGTTTCTCTTCCCCCACAGGGGAGCCGGCATTCCTCGGCTCACATTTAGGCTTTAGCACCAAAATATGATAATCCGAGGGTTGTGGCTGCCTGAGGTTGGTTCACCGAGGGGTGACGTGTCCTCCCCTGCCTGGGAGCAGCTGTGCCTGAGGCTCTCCGGGTGCCTGGCACCCAGCGAGGGGCATTAATTGAAGAGGCCTCTAATTATTTAATGTCCTCCTTCCCCTGGGATGGGAGCGGCTGTAAATTCCTGCTGCAGAGGGGGTTTGGATCCTGCTCCAAAGGGCTGAGGGGTGATCTGGGGTGCTCGTGGCTGGTCCCTGAGGGATGGGATGGGGTTTGGACCCGCTTTGACTGAAGGGGAAGGCTGGAATCCTCCTGGCCACGCCTGGGAGACCCCCGTGGTCCCATCCCCCAGTGCAACACCCACACTGGGGGGAGGATCCCTCCCAGTCCCAACCTGGCCCTGGGGTCCCCTCCATGACCCCCCTGGATGCAGCAAAAGGCTCTGGGGGGACCCACCCTGCTCCAAAAAGCAACAGCTCCCAACCTACAGCACTGAACTTTCCACTGCACACACGTTACTGCACCAAACAGGAACCACGATGAAAACAAAATTTAAAATAAAATCGGAATTTGCCCCCCTGCTCTGTTCAGGGAGCAGCTCCTTCCAGCTCTCAAAGACAAACAGACCCCAGCTCGAGGCCTGCTGGTGTTGTGGGCCCTGTGAGTCGTCAGAGGAGGATGAGGATGGGCACAGAGGCGTTTCCATCCCACCCGTGCCCTGCCAGGAGCTGGGATCTGCCTGAACCCCCCAAAACCAGGCTCTGCCCAGCCCGGGGGCCCCTCAGCTGCAGGGCTGGGAAACGCCCCGATGTTTTTGGGGAGGTCTCAGCCCTCCAGGAGCCCGGTGCTGAGGGAGGGCAGAGCAGCTGGTCCTGCTGGAGCTCGCTGCCCTCCAGCCCAGCACGAAACTCCCCCGAGAGCCCTAAAACACCACGGAGAAAACTCACAGCACCCCTGGGCTCCACCTCCCTGGGGCACGGTGGCCATGGGGGACAAAGCCAACGCCACAGGAGCCGGGGGGGCAGTGGTGGGAGCGTGTCCATCTGCTGGGCACCCGCTGGGCACTGCTGGGGCTGAGCTCGGGCAGCTTTGGGAGGTCCCCAAGCCTGGGGGTGCGGGTGAAGGGCGCCAGCTGTGCCAGTTTAACCAGTCACAGAGCCCGGGTTTGGGCCAGGTGGAGCTGCAGCCGGAGGGGAATGGAGCCAGGATTCCTTAGGAAGGGATGGTGGGGGAAAACGGGGCCAAGGAGCCTCAAGTCCCACCGGCAGCGATGGGGCCGGGCTGGGAGCTCTGGCCCCACACTGCTGCTTGGGGGAGCATCTCCTACTGGTTTTGCCTCTTCCAAAGCCCTCCACGGTGGGGGCACAGACCTGAGGCTGGCAGCGAGGCTCTCCCGAGATCAGGTGGACGAAGGTGACCCTGGTCCTCACGAGTTTGTACCCAGAGCCCAGCAAAGCCACTGACCCCAAGGAAGGGCACAAAGGCTGCGTGTCCAGCAGTGCTCTGGACCTCTCCCACTATCCCCCACCTCCCAGTCAGCTCCCTCTGAGCCACTTCTGGCAAACTGGGAACGGGGGAGGAACTGGGACTCTGCCTGGGGAGAATTACCCCACAGCGGTCATTAAAAATCTTCCCAGGCCCCCAGCTCCCTCATTCAGCCTGACAACCATCAATCTACAAATTATTTTAAAGCACCATGCCAGAGCAGAAGGTGATTTATGCCCTACAAGGCCCGAGCTATTTTCATTTATCTGATTTATTAATGTTACATAAAATCACAGAGAGCTGCTGATTTATTTGCAGGGGGCTGCTGGATCCTTGCTGCTTTCTCCCAGGATTCAGGGACATCTGCTCCCGGTGATGAGACCAAAACCACCCTGGACTCCTAAGAGGGACGGTCTCGGATGTGCTTTTGGGAAGCAAAGTCCTTCGGCCTCCGAGAATCGCAGTTTTCCCCTTGGGAATGTGTCTGCTGCTGACAAAGAGTTTGTGCTGAGCTGCTGGAGGAGGAGGTGGTGCCTGTAAATGAGCAGAAATTGGGGTATGGTCTCATGGCACGAGCCTTGGTGCTGGTTTTAGGGACAGCAGGCTCCACGTGTGGGTATCTGAGTGGCACTGTCCCCTCCCCAGCCTGGGTGACCGCAGTGGGATGGGGGGAAGGGGTGCAGGGTGTGACGGGGGCACCCGGGACCCCCCGCCCCTTCCTCAGCCTCTGCCGAGAGCACAAAAGGAGTTTAACAGCTTCATCTGCCACATCTGGTTGTGCTTAAAATCCGCGTGGCCAACGGGGCCTTTTCCAGGCTGGGGCTGGGGAGCGTCCCCGGGCTCTGAGCAGCCCCACTCTCACTGGTAATTAAACCCCTCTCCTCCTCTCTGGAGCTGCCTCGGCTCCCTTCCCTCTCTGGTGTGGGGGGGATGTGGGCCCAGGTGGGCAGCTTTGCCTTTTGGAGGAGGGTGGTCAGTGGGGCAGGGCGGTCAGTGGGGTAGGGCGGTCAGTGGGACAGGGTGGTCAGTGGGGCAGGGCGGTCAGTGGGACAGGGTGGTCAGTGGGACAGGGTGGTCAGTGGGACAGGGTGGTCAATGGGGCAGGGTGGTCAGTGGGACAGGGTGGTCAGTGGGGCAGGGTGGTCAGTGGGACAGGGTGGTCAGTGGGGCAGGGCGGTCAGTGGTCCCGGCTTTGCCGGGCGGGATGGACACGAGGAGTGAGCTCGGAGCCCCAGAGCACCGCAGGGATGGCCCTCACCCCAAAGTGCCACGAGGTCGGAACAGCAGCAGCTCCGCTCGCGGCGTTTTGGGGATCCCAGCCCATCCCGGTCCATTCCGGCCCATCCCGGCCCATCCCGGCCCATCCCGGTCCTTCCCGGTCCTTCCCGGTCCATCCCGGTCCATCCCGGTCCATCCCGGTCCACCCTTAGCCCGGGTCCATCCCGGTCCATCCCGGCCCATCCCGGCCCATCCCGGTCCATCCCGGTCCACCCTTAGCCCGGGCCCATCCCGGTCCATCCCGGCCCATCCCGGCCCATCCCGGTCCATCCCGGCCCATCCCGGTCCATCCCCGCTGCCGAGGCCGCCGGGAGCGCTGCCGGCAGCTCCCGGAGCATCGCAGCTCTGCCCTGGGATCTCTCTGTGTCTCTCCAGGGCAAACACATCCCCTTAACTAAAGACAAAAACCCCAAAACGCTCCAGCGGACGGGAGAAGGATTTGGGGGCAGCCCCAGCACGGCGGGCCCGGCGCGGCGGGCTCGGGGCGGGTCCGGCTCGGGGTTTAATCCCCCCAGTGCCCGGGCGAGCGGCAGGGCCGGGGCTGAGCCCGCACGCACAAAGGGAGAAGATTTATCTTGAGAGGCCAAATCCACTTAGAGGAGCTTTAGGGGCCATAAATTGATTGCTCAGGGGACACCGTGACGGCAACAGGAAACAGCTCCATATTTACGGAGGTTTCTGTGTTTTTTCTGCGTCACGATCTCACGATGGCTCGGGGGGGGTTGCCGACACCACAATCAAAGCCTCTGCTCGTGGGGTGGGATTTAAAAGAGGTGCTGCACCCTTCGGGCAGGGGGGTCCAGCATCCCCGAGGCCGCTCCTGTCGTGGTGCCACCAACCCACAGGGATTCGGGGCAAGGAGCCCAACCCTCAAGGACGGCAGAAGGGTCGGGGGCTCCCTGAGGGTGGCCCCATCCCAGGAGCAGTTCCAGCCTGCTGGTGAGCAGCGTGCCCCGAGGCTGCTCAGAGCCGGGAGCAAACCCGGAGCTTCACCGGGAAACGACGCTCAGAGTCAAGCCCCTTCACCAGGAACGACATCCCCCCCAAAAAACCCAGCAAATAACAGCAAATCTGACTTTTTTTTTTTTCTTTCCCCTCTCCTTTGGTCCATCCAACTCCTGCCTGGCTTCTCACCCTTGGTTATTTTCAGCCGATGAAATCTTTGCACCTGATGTGAGGAGTGGCACTTTCTCCCGCGGGATTTGGTCCCACGGAGCTGTGGGATCACCAGGATGAAGCTTCCCGGAGCAACCCTGGGCGCTCACAGGACATCCACTCAGCCCCAACCCGATCCCTCCCTGACCCGCTTTCCATTCCTTTCCCCAGCACTAGAGGTTTGTTGGTTTTTTGTTTTTTTTTCTCCCCAGGGGCCAGAAATTCCTCGGCACAAGTGGCCCCATTGCCGGCGAGCAGCCCCCGAGCCCCGCGTGTTAAACAGAGCGGAGCGGCCGCTGCGCTCCGGGCCGGGCGTGGATGGGGCCGAGCACGGGGTCCTGCAGCGCCTTCCCCCGACCCTCAGAGCCGCTTCGGAGGCAGAGGAACAGGGCCGGGACACCCAGGTCCCCCCACAGACCACACAACCCCCCTGGGAAAAGGGGCAACACCTCAGAGAATCCTCCTGCCCTCCAGAGCAGCGGTGGTTGGGGTTTAGCTTGGGAGATGCATCCAAATTTTGTAATTAGAGGCTCGTTTGCCCCTTGCATTTAACCCCGGCGGTTTCCAGAGGCTCGCAGTGCCCTTCCCGCAGCACGGCAAAGCCCCAACGGGAGCACAATGGAGTCTTGTTTCTGGTAACCCGAGATGCCTCGGTCCCAGCTCTTTAATTTTAGACTCCACCACGCTCGCATTCCTCAGCACTACAATGGCAGATATTTATACTCTGGAATGCAGAGCCCGGTGCTAATTTAGCAGGGCTGGGTAACCCAGGGCTGCGCTCCAAGCCGGGCTCCCCCCTCCCAGATAAAATTGGGCAGAGTTTTATGGGTTTACAAATGTTGGTGTTTGCTCTCCGTCCTCCCTGATGTCCCTCCCTGCAGCACCGGCCACCTCGCCAAGCAGATGGACAAACCAGCAGCGATGGGTGGAGAGGGTGGCACGGCCACGGCTGGACACTGCCTGAGGGACAGGCCACCTGCAATCACCGAGTGGCTGCACGGACCTTGGAGGCCACCCCAGTTTGAGCCTCAGACCCACCAGTGGCTCGTCTGGGTGCTGCGTCCATCAGGCGGGCACAGGAGAGGCCTGACAAGGCGGGCAGAGCAGGAGGGACCTGCAGAGGCTGTTCCAGCCCCTCTCACAGGAGCCTCTGCTCAGGCTGATGCCATCGTGGGAGGTCCCAAGTCCATTGCAATGCCAAAACCATCTGTTTTATGACCCTCGGCGGGATTCTCCTGGGTTGCTGCAGCGAGGAGAATCCACTCTGGCCAGAAGAAAACCCATTGTCCACTCTGCTCCTCGGGAAGGGCTGCACAGCACCTCGACCTCGCTCCACGGGGGTGACCTCCCTGTGACTCCTCGGAACAGGTGGGACCTGGAGCCATCCCTCTCGAGGACCCGTAAATCTCAGGGAGAGGACCCGTAAATCTCAGGGAGACGACAAAACCACCCCTGAAAACCTTCAGGGCGGCTGACGAGGCTGGAGCTCTGCAGAGCCCTCACGGCAGCTCCATCTTTGCTTCCCCACCAGTAAAGGACGAGGACAAAGCTCTGGGTGCTCTGGTGGCCACGCCTGCAGGAGGATGAGCCACCGATGGTCTCTGTTTCAGAGCTGGCGTGGAGGAGGCCACGCCAAACCCCGGCAGGGCGGTGCCAGCCCCGCAGGGTTGGCGGGTGGCAGCTAATTGAGAGAGGAGCAGCCTTAGCAGATAAGGGACGGGGTCAGCGCTGCAGAGCTAAATCCTTGACCTGTTATTTAAAAGGTCGGGCAGAGTTCAGTGGACTACTCCAGGTCAATTCACTCAATTAAAATATTGCAAGTTGGAGGTGGGAGCGCAGGGGTGGAGGTTTTTCGCCTCTCTCCGTGGGTGGAAGGAGATCAGGGATTGTGTCGGGGGGTCCTGGTGGGCAAAGGAAGGTGCAGCAGGAGGCCACAAGCAGAGCTTCCTTCCCAAACCGGATCGTGGAATCCTCAAGGTTGGAAAAACCCTCGAAGGTCATCGGACCCTGCTGTTCACCCGGCACATCCATCTGCACCCCCGACTGTCCTTGGGTTACCCTAAAACAACATTTCTGGCCGTGCCCAACACTGCAGAGCCCAGCAGGGCTCGTGCCCTGCTCTGGAGGTGGCCCCCATGGCCTCGGCCCCGCGTTCTCAGACACCTCCAGCTGATGTGTCCCAGCACCAGCCCCAAAAGGGCTCCCAGGGCCGAGCAGCAAAGCCGGGCCTGACATCGCCAAGAGCTGGACCAGCTTTCCATAAATATTTGAGGATAAGCTGGGATTCCTCTGCCCCTCCCTGCCCTGGTGTTTGCCCAGCTCCAAGCCTGGCTGGTAGGACCAGGCGTGTTCTTCTCAGCAGCCAGGCTGTGCACTCAGCTGAGCCGTCAGCTCGGCCAGGAAAGACTGAAAATTCACCAAATCTCATCAGCTGGAGAAAGGAAAAGTGAACCCTGACTCGGCTGAGGTTGGCTGGTGACGTCCCCCGTGAGCCACCACGGAGCAGTGAAGGCTTTACCTGAGCTGGACAAGCCAAGGTGGCTCCTCCCCACACGGGTTGGGCTTCGAAGAATAAATAAAAGCTTTCAGCAAAATTAGCAGCGGAAGGAATAGATAAACAATAAGGAGATATTGACTCCTGTTGAGGTGAACGTCAAGATTTATCGACCTGGGGAGGGGGGGGGAAATATTGAGCACGGCAAGGCTAAGGTCAATAATTAACTGGAGGGATGATAAATCAACACGCAATGAAATGTGGGCTCTGGGAGGACGCTGTTCCCGATGTTTTGGATGTCCCCGTGGAGGAACCTCTTCCTGCACGACTTTCAGTTGGGCAGGAGGACCTGGAGCACCTTGTGGGCGTGCCTGCTGACCTCCAGAAACCAGGGAAGAACAGCGTTTTGACGAAGAAAGCCACAAATTTGAAGATTCTACAGCTCTGAGCCTCAGAGTTGGTTCTGCTTTGGAGGAAGGAAGCCGTGGGTGAAGGGTGGATTTAGAACAGAACTGATGTTCCTCGGATTTAGGGCAAACACCAAGTGCATGACTCTTTCCAGGCTTCTGCAAGCCCAGCTTTGATTCTTTTTTCTTGCAAATCCCTCGAGACAAAGGTTTTGTCCTGAGCTGAGGCCGCGGTGGAAGCAGAAAAGGGCTGAGGAGGGGACTGCTGGTCCCCTGCGGCGTTTGCCACCCAGCAGACCCGTGCCCCGGGGCTGTGGCTCCGCTCGGGGCTGCCCCTCTGGGTTTGTGGTTTAAGGCAGATGCGGGACCTGAACCCCCCTCCCTGCGAAGTGGGGTCCAAATCCGTACGGACGAGTGAAGGGAGAGGTGGGAATGGGCACGGTGGAACCATCAGCGCCTCCCGTCCGTCCACACCCCACCCCTGTGGGCAGCTCGGCTCCTCCCGTGCCCAGCACTGGGGACACGAGGGGACCTTCCCGGTCTCAAGAAGCGGCGTGGCCGGAGGCACTCCCGGATCTGCCTTCCAAGCCTCTGCCAGAAGCTGCCTCCTAAACCCCTCTGTGCCCCTCATTCCCCCTGCAGTTCGTGCGGTCCTGGCACCCAGCACCTCGAGTGGCCACGGGCACACGGAGCCGTGCCCGGCCCTCTGCCAAACCCCCGGCATCGTCCCTGCCCGGCTCCGACACCGAAGGGAAACGCTGAGGGCAGCGGGGCTGAGGCTTGATGGAAAGCAGAGCAAGGTTTCCGTCGTCAAGAGCTTTTCTCACTCGGCTTGCAGTGCCCTGCACCCGCGGCTGACCTCAGTGTACACGAGAATAAATTAATTAAGGGAGAAGGAACACCCTCGTTAAGCAGCCGGGCAGGGGAGGGGGTCGTGCTGGGAGCGACAGACCCCGGTGGGGAGCAGCCCATGCACCCCCGAGGGATGCAGAGGAGGAGGAGATCCTCTCCAGCGGGTTGAACGCCCTTCAGGGAGCGCTCGCTGTCGCTCGGCTCGGCTTCCAGACGCTTCTGCGCTGGAAATTTCCAACCAGGGGGTTCTGCGGCCGCCTCTTTTTCCTGCAGCGGAACGAGGTGGGGCAGGGTCTTCCCCAGCCCATCCCGCCCTGCTCGTCTCTCCACATGTGCAGCCCTCTCCTCTGGGAGCGCGGGGCCGGGGCTGGCCAATCTGGCAATAATTAGCCCGGGGAAAGTCAAACCCTGCTGGGTCGCCTCAGCCATCAAAGTGTGACGGCCCCGAAGGGAAGGTTTTCCACGCGCCCGATTCAGATGTCATCAGCAATGACCCAGCAGGCACAAAGGGGGCAAAGAGGCCCATCGGGGGCACCGCCCCGCTCCTGGCTGCCCCAAAAAGTGGCAAAAAGGGGGAAAGAGGAGGGCACCGGGGAGGGGAACGGTGCAGGTGAGCGCAGTGAGGAGTGGCTGTGTCCAGATTGCCCAAAAATGCCTCTGAGAAGCTCAGCTGCCCTTGAGGGCGGTGGGTCAGGTCACCAAAATGAATCCGGAGGTTTGGGGGGGGTCCCCGGGTGCCTGCACGCAGAGCCAGGCCCGGGTGCCCCCGAAGCCGCCAGCGCTGGCCGGCAGCGGGGTTCGAGGGGCAGGGATGAGCGAGGGAGGAGTTCTGACCTTGGGGAGAGGAGCTGGGCTCCCATCCCTCCCCTTCCCCCCTCACGGGGGGCTTTGCAATCTGTCAGCGCTCCGGCAGAAGGGATTTATCCAAGGGATTGCCTTACAGCCTATCAAGTAATCAAAGGCTCTCGTGGACACCTCGAGGTGAGCACCAGGAGGTGCAAATCCCCACCGAGGGGGTTCGACAGGAGCCCCCCCCCCGTGAAGGCTGCAACCCCCCCGGGACAGGGCAGGGCGCTCAGTCCTTCAACCCCCGAGGGGAGATGAGGTGCCCAGGAAGCTCTGGATCCCCATCCCAACCCCAAAACCCTCGTGCAAACCACGCCGGGGCACTCGGAGCAAGCCCCGGGTCCTTCCCCGGGGGCTGGGGGTGGGTGAAGGGGTCTTCCCTTGGGCCGGGGCCGAGCGAGGAGGGTCTGCATTGTTGGTTTTTTTTTTTCCATGTTCATAAATCACGGCTCTTTGTGGCCCCTTCCCCAGGCGCTGCACAGTTCAGGTTAGGTTATGAATAGGATCCTGGGCTCTTTCAGGTTGATAAAGGCCGAGGGGGGTGGAGCAGCAGGGAGGCGTCACGACTACATAACACTTTCATTGCCCTGTCAAAATAAAGAATACTGCTGCTGCCGACCCCCTCTTTGGCAGCATATATCAGCCAGGCTCCTGACACCGCGTCTCAGACCAAAACAGCGATTAAAACACCCCACAACCACCCCTCCCCCCCTTTCCCAACAGGGCACAGGCGTTGGTAGCCCAGAGCCACAGCCGGTAGCCCGCTTGCTCTGGGCTTCCGTGGGAGCTCAGCTTTGTTCTGGTAGCGCCCAGGTGAACCCCGGAGCGGGCTGGAATTGGGATGGAGATGCTGGAGTGGGAGGGGAGGTGCCCAGAGGAGAACGCGGCTCCACGGGAGCCAGGTGGAGATGCCACCCAAAACTTCTCTCCTGAGAAGTGCAGAGGGCAGAAGCCCCCAGGTGGTGCCAGCCCAGGGTTTGGGGCCGTGGTGGTGCCAGCCCAGGGTTTGGGGCCGTGGTGGTGCCAGCCCAGGGTTTGGGATCGTGGTGGGCCCAGCCCAGGGTTTGGGACTGTGGTGGGCCCAGCCCAGGGCCCAGCCCTGACTGCTGCAGGATCAGCCCCCAGGCCCATCCCATTCCCCCGGGAGCATCCCCCAGACCCAGCAGGACCCCTCCATTTGCCCTCCCCACGCTGGACCCCTTCCCCAGCCACAACGAGCCCCCTCACAAGGGCAGGGAGGTTCCCCCAGCAAACCCCCAGTGGAGCCCGGGGACAAATCGGACCCAGATCTGCCTTTAACAGCTCCAGTGATAAAAACCCGGGTTTATTGGAAACACATGGGGTATTTATAGGGGACATCAAAGTGGGAAGGAGGTTTACATAGCAACAGGCCAGATTAAGCAGAAGGCATCTGCTTTTCCAGCCGTCCCGGGGCTCTCGGGAGGCACAATAAATCGGCGGCACCCCGGTCCTTTCACTCCCTCCTCCTCCTCCGGGGGAAGCAAAGGTTGGCAAAACAAAACACGACCGCATGCCCGGCCGTGTAAAACGCGGCAGGAGTGGGAGCGCCTCGGCAGTGGGGAGGGGACACCCCCGGGCAGTGGGGAGGGGACACCCCCGGTAGCGGAGAGGGGACACCCCCGGCAGCGGGGAGGGGACACCCCCGACAGCAGAGAGGGGACACCCCGGCAGCGGGGAGGGGAGGGGACACCCCCGACAGCGGGATGGGGACACCCCCGGCAGCGGGGAGGGGACACCCCCGGCAGCGGGGAGGGGACACCCCCGGCAGCGGGATGGGGACACTCCCGACAGCAGAGAGCCGCGGGTGCTCCATGGCACGGCCCGAACGGCTCCGTGCCCGCTCCGTGCCCTCCTCGTCTCCCCCGTCCCGGGCTGGCAGCGGCCCCGGCGCCTCCCAGCGCAGCTTCTCCCGCACGGTGCTGCCGATCCCTGCCCCTGCCCGGCTGTCAGGAGCGGGATCTTCCTCTGAGCGCAGCTCAGGCTGAAGGAAAAGCCTTTGCACGGCCCAAAGTGCGCTAAAAGGAGCTGCTCTGAGTTCCTTCGGTCCTTGCAGCCCGTGCGGGACGAGGAGCGAAGGAGCACGGGGTGGTTTGGGGTGGAAAAGCCCCCGAGAATCGCCGAGCCCAACCAGCAAAGCAGCAGAGGGGGCGAGGTGGCACCTGAGAGCCATCCCAGCTGCCCAGCAGGGCGAGGGCACCGGGAATCCCCACCCGGGGATGCTCTGGGGGCCGTCGGCAGGGCAGGACCCGGTGCCAGGGCTGATGCCAGACAGGGTGGGGGTGTCTGGGGAGCAGCTCGGGGAGCTCCTGGGTGGGTTTGATTTCCCTCTGGCCGAGGGCTGAACCAGCGTTCCCAGGCTGCGGAGCCTTGTGTTAATTAACCTTCCAAACACTCCCCTAATGTTTTGCCAAATCTAATAAGGCAGAGCCGGCCGAGGAGCTGCGGGAGAGAGCGGCAGCAGCGCCGGGGTCCGGGGGGCTCCCGGCAGTTTCCTGCTGCCCCCC
>JACBWW010001657.1:0-12166 GCA_020086605.1 Lanius collurio
ACACAGTGAAATGGGTACCTGTGTTTGTGTGGGGGTGTGACATTAAACTTCATTGTGTGTTTGTGTCAGCCAGAGTCACCCTAAAATCCCAGGGCTTCTCCTCAGGATGGGGCTGACAGGGAGCCACCTGCAGCTGGGGGTCCCAAGGCCTCCAGAAGCTGCTGGCCCATCCCCAGCAGGTGAGATGACCCAGATGATGCTGGGATAGAGGAGGCAGCTGGAAATCAGGAGGACCATGTGAGATCTCATAGTTCTGGTGTCCCTCAATGGACTGAGCAGAGTTGGAGATGTTGTGGGGACACTGGGGAATCCAGCAACAGCATCCTGTTCTTCATGGAGATGTGGCTGGGGAAGAGGAGCCTGGATGGGAGCCAAAATGATTTTTTTCTCAACCATTTCCATGAGTCACAGAGCCAGCAGAGTCCAGCCTTTAGGTCCTTGTTTCTCCAGCTCTCTAGGATCTTAGATCAGGATGAGAGTGGGATGAAGTCCAGCTCAATAGGCAGCCTTCCCTCTTTTCCTCCTGCCAAATCTTCTCATTTGTTTCCTCGTGGCTGTAGCCTGTTAATCCTGCCCAAGCAGGATTATCTTAATTTGGGATTATCAGTGCAAACACCTGAGCTCTCCCAGTGGTTATTTGTTAGAGGGGGACATGTAGAAGCTTTCATCTTCATGAGACCTGCTAGGATCCCTCTCCTTAGTACTCCCAGACCATCAGACATGAAAAGAAAACTGTTAATCAAAGAGGAAAGGAGGAGAGGGAGTCATGGCACTTAGGGAAAAACAAATACAGGGATGCTCAAAGAACTGGAATGAGCTCTCCATAAGGAGTAAGAGAATAATCTAGGATGCTGCAGAGATGACTGGGAAGGCATGAGATGGAGTACAGAAAATCCTGAGTGTCAAGGAAAGGATGAGTGGACAACGGTTGCTTGTGGCTTTTTCAAGTGCAGGAACTTGGGGGTCCCAGAGAAAGTGCAACCAAGTTGTGGAATTTCTTGCCACGGATATATAGTTGGTGCTCAGAGTTAACGAGGGTTCAGGCAGGAGCAGAGAAGTTCAAAGACAAATCCAGTCAGTGTTATTAAATCCAGGGAGAACATATGGAAGTCCCTGAGTCTCAAATGGCTGGAGGCAGGGAAAGTACCAGGGAGGAAACGCCACAAGCCCTGCCTTGTCCTCATGCATTATTCATATGCCTGTAACTACTTTTGGAGACAGCCAGTTAGGAGGAACAACCCATGGAGCTGCTCTGCCACGGGCAGGGACACCTTCCACAATCCCAGGCTGCTCTGACCCCGTCCAACCTGGCCTGGGACACTTCCAGGGATCCAGGGGCAGCCACAGCTTCTCTGGGCATCCTGTGCCAGGGCCTCCCCACCCTCACAGGGAGGAATTTCTTCCTAATACCTAAATCTCTCATCTTTTAGTTTAAAACCATTCCCCTTTACCCTATCACTACCTGCTCATGTAAAAAGTCTCTCTTCCTCATTTTGTTAAGCCCCCTTTCAGTACTAAAAGGATAAACCTTGGATGTCTGAGAAGAGTTAAAGTCACAGCTTTTCTTTGTTAGATCAAGCCTGACTAAGCCTGAGTGGTGTGACAGCACTTGAAACCAGAGCAAGGTTTGGCTTTTCCCCACAGTAACACAAGCTCTGGATGGCAAAGAGATGTGACTCCTGCAGTGGGGTTTTTCATGCCTTCTTTGTGGCCCCTGTCTCCTCTGTGCTCAAGACACAAAGCAAGCCCCAGTGAGCTTCAGATGAGGGCAGGCCCCTCCATACCTCAGGACACCGTGTTGTGATAAGTGACACAGCCAATCCAACTTTCTTCAGCAGCTGCTGGTCAGAAATGTTTTGTCCTCTGCAGCAGCCCCGGGATAATTAACCCTGTCCTTTGTGCTTCTATGGAGTGCCTTGTCCTGCCAGCTTGAGGCTGGGGCTTTGGGATTGCTTCTTTCTGGTCATTTCCTCCCAGATCTCTCTATCTGTTGGGAAACGAGGTGATAAATGACTCCCTGCTAACCACTCTCTCTGCATCTCTGCAGCACCTTGCGGAAAAGTTATCGCTGGAGGAGCTGCAGATGATGCTGAACTTCAATTAGGCCTCAAATTAGTTGTGCAGGGTGACATTTTCCAATCATGCAACATTAGCATCCTCCCTAATTATGAAAATGTGAAGCTAACTTCTGTTTCATAATAAATTAGGCTTGTTCTCTCTATCTAAAACACACAAGCCCTCACACAGCACAATCTCTAGCAGGGCTTGTCTTCCTGCTCTGCTGATGCTCAGGGACAGACTGATCCACAGCAACCTCCCTGTCCTCTAAAGGTCAGGAATGGTGTCTGGTGTTTGGGCAGGGGAAGGGAAATCAGCAAAAAAGTGGAAAAAGACACTGAAAGAACAGGGTTTATCAATGCTGGGCACAACCTTGGGCTTTCTCACACCAGCCAGCATCTTTCTCCAAGGTGGAGGGAGAAGGGGCAGGAGGAAACTTCCTGTCCTCTCCCTTCTCCATTGAGCTTTTGCTCCTCTGGTTTGCTCAGCCCACTTGTCCAACCCTGAGAGAGGTGCTGGAGCCTCTGTCCCATCACAGTGTTGGCAAATCCATAAGGGAGTAGGATTACAGGTATGCCACGACACAGCTGATCCTATTTATTCCAACAGAACCAGGCAGCAGAACATGCAGGTGAAAGGACATAAGAAAAAAAAAAATAGAAAAAGCAACAGGAACAAGCTTTTGTATCAGAGAACAGTTTGTGTAAACACCACAATTGCTGAAGAACAGAAAAAAAAGAAAAAGATGTTTTTTGTACAGTCAGAAGAATTCAAAGAAAGGTCCTTTTTGGAGCCTTTCCACAATGGTTGGGGAGTGTGTCTCTATTTAAGAGGCCACCTAGAGCTGCCTCACTGTGGTTTATGCTGGAAAAGGGATCAGGAGCTACCTGGCTCTTGCCAGAGAAGTTTTGCAGCATTGCTGTGTGTTTCCTGGAGACCAGCAGACATTGTTGAAGGTAAATGAAGTCACCTTTGTGCAGGGTCTGAACCGTAGATCTTTCACCCCTCCAGACATCCCAAGCTATTCTGTGTCACTAAAAATAATGGGGCCTCTACAAACAGCCTGGAAACAGCTGGGTTTTCCTCCTGGCTGAGTTTAGTAAATTCAAGTAATGTTAAAGATGCCTGAAAAACAAAGCAGCCAATTATTGCATCTCTGCATCAGAAAGAATGAGGAGCTGCAGAGAGTGGCTGACAGGCAGCTAAATGATAGACTAGCAAGCAGGATGGCTGGAATCTGTCACAGCACTAATGAAGGTCGGGATAAGACACCTGCATATTTTAAAGAGTGAGATGTGTGCATCTGAAGATGCCCAGATGTGACATTTAAAGACAGAGACCATAAACTAAGTGCAATCACTGCTGAGAACTGGAGCCTGGGAGGGCAGGGGATACAGGAATAAAAGAATTTTTAAAAGTTTAAGAACTGGAAGAGGAGAAGGCTTGGAGCCTGTGGAGAAGCTGGAGAGCCAGTCACTTCTGGAGTGAAACTTATCCAAGGGAGAAGCCAATTCTGCTGTGTAGAAGCCCCCACAACGTGGTTGCAATTTTCCAAAAACTGGAGAAAGATAGAGAGCACTCAGCTTGTCATGCAGGGAAAGGGGAACAGCTGAAGCAGAGAAGGGGATTTGCAGTATCCTTTTCTACAGAGTAACCTAATTCACCATGAGAACACTGCAGAGGCACTTAAATAGGGCAAGGGAAAACACTGTGTAAGCAAACTCACTGCAAAGCCCAGGGAATGCTGGAGAGCACAGAGAGTGGGCTGCAAACTGCAGCTCCTCTGCTTTCAGCTGCAGTTTTCATTTGAAGGCTCATTTATTGCTGCAAAAGCAAAAGGAATAAAATCACCTAAAAAATCAGGCTGCTTTGGTTCAATGTTCAGTTAAAACCTAAGCCTCCCCTTTAGGAGTCCAGGATAGGAAAAGGGCAATGTTCTCCCCAAAACTGCCTGCAAAAATGCTAGAAATACTGTTGGGCAAATCCTGTGGTCCTTGAATATCCAACTCCCAGCAGAGCCCCAGCTCTGAGTGCTCCTTCTCAATCTCATGGACTACATACAGGTAAAAACACAACAATAACACAATAATGCAATAATAAAGCAAAAAATTATGGGGACTTAATGAAAGATTTGCTCCCTTCAGACATCAGGATATTTCCTCTGCCTGTTCCTTTCCCATGCTCTGAAATAATCCGATTTTTATCTGCCTCAGTGCTTTTATTTTCTTCTTTTTTATTTTTTTTTTTTCTTCCCAATCAATCCAATTGCTGCAGCGAGCCCAACAAGCATTTTGAATAATGAGTTTGTTTTCGGGGTTGAAGGGTTTTGCTTGCTCATCCTGGCTTTGGAGAGAGCTGCCTTTGTGCTCGCAATGCCAAAAGGGAGCCAGGGCTGCAAAGCACACGAGGAAGGATCAATACTTTAAATGCATTAACACTGGTGAGTTCCAAATGGAGTTAGTGGCTGCTGAGCATCACTGATTTCACAGTAAGTCTCAGTTCAGTTGGTTAATTTTTCTGAAGGATCAATGCCACAGCTGATGGTTACTGAAGGTTCTTCCTTCGCCAAGCGCAAGGGGGTTTTGAAATGAGCTCTGTGGGGGATCACAAACCAACTCGTCCATATAAATAAGAGGAGTATGGGTAATTCTCTTAATCTGTCAAGACCAGCATGGCAAAGACAGGAATCATAAAACCTGAACTAAACCAGCTTCAAATTTTGGATCTAAATTTCACAGTTCCTCTCATTGTACAGGGTCAGTCAAAACTGCTGCATCCGACCTCACCAGAGCTCTTGGGGAAAATGGACCTGAAAGCCCCCACTTCCATCCAAACAGAATGCAAATTTTGTGTACAATTCTTGCAATATTGGGTCTTCCAGGATCTTAAACTCTTTAGGCAATCTCATGGAGATACTGTAAACTGATGTCTTTATACTGTCAATATACTTTATATTGATCTCTTTTTTTTCACTGGGGTTGGAGTCAAAGTCTCCCTCACAAAATTAATCTGTTCATACACAGAGTGCATGATTTCCACTCCAAGGAAGAGAGAAAGGGGATGGAAACATGGGTGGAAACAGGTAATGGTTTAAGGGGACATTTAATGTTGGGAGGAGAAAGAGACCCAGGGTCTGGAGGGAAAGAAGAGGCAACAAAGCAACCAAAGTGGAGAAACTTTGTCTAGTGGGACAGAAGCCTGGAGAAGCATCAGTAAGGAAAATGGAGAGCAGAAGAATTCATCCCTTTTTAGGAATATTAATGCACGTCAGCAAATAAACTTGCCAGTCAAGGCTCAAAGAATGCAGGAACTCAGTGTGATGAGTTGCACTTGGAGCTCTGTGGTAATTAAGCTAATCTGGGCTTTCTGAAGGAGGATTTAACTCCAGCACTCCCAGTTTAGCCATGAGCGCACCATCATAGCTCCACATTTACTGGGGATTTGAGTCTCAGTCATGGAAAGGACAGGAGTGCTTAGCACAGAATTCCAGCTGAATTTAAGGCCTCAAAGACATCACTCTGTATCCATCATTCCTGCTCTTTTAGGTACCTGAAGAACTTTTCATATCACTTTTCAGTCCTTAAGAGAAGCACATCTACCAAGGAACAGAGCAATGGAAATGTCCACCCACAGCTGACCTAGATACAAAGCCTTGTCATTGTTCTGATTTGATTTTTTTCTTTATTTTTGATGATTGTGACAACTTCAAGCAGACAAAATTCCCACTTTCACCTGGAAGCAATTGTTGCCTTGCCACAGCTTTCACATCATTACCCTGTCATAAGAAATACCTTTGGTTCCTCCTTGTAGCCATTGGTGTGGCTGCCCCTGGATCCCTGGAAGTGTTCCAGGCAAGGCTGGACAGGGCTTGGAGCAACCTGGGATAGTGGGAGGTGTCCCTGCCCATGGCAGAGGGTGGAACTGGATGATCCTTAAGGTCCTTTCCAACCCAAACCATTCTGTGATTCCATGATTTCCAAATCCAACACATACAAAAGTTATGGGGCAGACTCCTTCCAAAAAAATCCCCCCATATTTACATAATAACTGAGCTTTCTGTACTTTGGTTTGCTGGAAATGGTATTCCAAGCATTTCTTGCCCTACTGCATGAAAGTTTGGAACATTCTTGCCTCCTTTTCCAAACAGAAGACAAAAATCACGAGTAATCTTGTGATCCCCATAAAGGTGGTGGATCTTTAAATAGAGTTGCTTGATGTACTTGAAATTTCTTGACTAAAACAAAAAGGGGGAAAAAATTAAAAGTAGAGACTTTTTCATGCATATTTTCACCAAAAAAAACCCCAACAAAAACCCAACCAAAACCAACACATCTTTTATTTTGGGATAGGTGGCCTTCACTTAAAACTAAAGGATAATGAGACTTGTGCTAAAATTAGAGAGCTGTCAACACTGTGCATTCTTGCTATACATTAAAAGTCACTTAGAAAGGAGCAGGAATTCAGGCTATTTTCATGTATACGCAGAACAGGTGGGGAATTTGCAAATTGCTGACAACATTTTCAAATTTGACAAATAAACAAAAAAAGGCAACAGAAAACTTCCCTCCCCCCCAAAAAAATAAAAAAGTTTGTTTGTCCTTTCTTCATTTCCAGAAACTGGGGATTTTGCATTATTGTTTCCTGGGAATTATATTAGAGGATTTTCAGTCTAGAAGGGAAAATAAATTCTGTTACCCTCAGCATCAGAGACACCAAAGCCTTTAGTCATAGACCCACAGGAGCACAGAGTGGTTTGGATTGGAAAGAACTTTCAAAGGCAACCCAGTTCCACCTCCTGCCATGGGCAGGGACACCTTCCACCATCCCAGGGTGCTCCAAGCCCCACCCAGCTTGGCCTGGAACACTTCTAGGGCTGGGGCAGCCACAGTTCCATGGACAACCTGTCCAGGCCCTCCATCATGTCCCCATGAGTGACTCTGTTCACTGGATATTTCCTTCTACACGGACTTTGGAGTTGACACTCACAAACCAATTTTCCCAGACAGTAAAATCCTTCCCCAAGCTCATTAGCTGGACATTGGCTGGCACTCTGAGGACAGAGACTGTGCCAGGTTGTTTAATCTCTGTCCTGGATGGCCTCATTCCCCACAGAGATGCACAAGGCTCTGTAGAAACCCACAGAGGTTCAGGCCTCCATGTTGATACCTCCTGCAAACAACAGCCATGGCCTGATTGTGTGGAGCTGTGTCTGCTTTCATCAGCTTGGAGTCTGGCACCTGGAGACCTCAGTGAATATCTGCCTTTTTTATTTCTATATTCTCTCTGCAATTGATGCAGGGGAATGAAAAGGAGCAGGTTTGCACTGGCAGGAAGAAAGCTGCAGGTGCTGGGAAGATAAGCACTGCAGGGTTTGAAAGGCTTTTAGGTGGCTTAACACTTGCTTAACCAGCTGTTAATTAAACAAAACATGCAGATAAGTTACAAAAGTGCTTCCAGTGCCCCCTAATGCTCTTCCTAACTATTGGTACAGCCTGAATTAGGGGACAGGGTGTTTTTAAAGGCCGCAGTGCCAACTCTTTGATCCTCTGAGGTTCACCAGCCAAGTCCTCAACTTTCTTTGACTCCTTTTAATTAATGGTATCCAACAGTATCATCTGGAAAAGTTGTTGGGGGATTTTTCTTGAAGAAAAGCTCCATGAATTATTTTTTGAGAGGAAACAGGGAGTCCTAATTTCTCTGGGGTAATTACTGCAAGACAGGCTGAGGCAAAGAAGTTGAAGTACATTTATTTCATCACAGGCACAATGCTAATTCAAAAACCTATTAAAAATGAGAGAGACAGGAGGAGCTCACCCTCCTCCATCCCTTCACAGCTTTACACTTGCTTCAATTCCTTCCCACGTGTGTTGTATATTCTCCCTGAACGTGGTAGAATTTTGTGTCCACACAGTCTGACCAATGCTGAAAAGTCTCTGTTCTTTATCTCCCAGGCCATCAGCAAGGGAACAGATGCCCATCTATTTTCTGTGGCAGGACAAGAGGAAAGAGCCTCAAGCTGTGCCAGGGGAGGTTCAGGTTGGTTGTTAGGAAAAAATTCTTCACTGAAGTGTTACCCAGCATTGGAACAGACTGCCTGGGGAAGTGGTGGTGTCACCACCCCTGGAAGTGTTCAAGAAACCTGGGGATGTGGCACCTGAGGACATTGTGTAATGGTGAATATGATGGTGGTGATGGGTTGGACTTGATGATCTCAGTGGGTTTTTTTCCATCCTTAACAATTCCATGATTTAAACACCTGCTGAAAAGAAGTGGTGCCACATTTAAGACATTTAACTACTACAGATTTTAATTCCTTGAATTCTCTGCACATATTTTACAGCCCTTTCTCTACTTCCCTATCAGGAACAGCACTCCTGCCCCTGGGTTAGGAGTCCTCCACACACAGTGTATTAATGCTTGTAAGGAAAACCAACTGATCCTACCCAGGATCAGCATCTGACAGAGAAACTAAACAGACCTCTTTAGCAACTGGATAGCCTTATATTTCAGTGGTATTGATCCACTGAAGTGTTATTTTGGCCATATTTCTGCCTGCAAAAATCTTTGATGCCATGCAAAATTAGTCAGCAGACAGGGTGTGAATTACAGTCTATAGCCATTAGCAGACTGCTAAAAAAGATTTGTTTTAATGCTCTAAAAATGGCACATGTGGTCCTGATTCTATTCATATTAATGTAAAGCTGGGGGCAGGGGGGGGAATTGCTTTCTTTGTCGAATTTGTTTCTTGATAAGTAAGAAGGACTTGAATCAGACCTTCAGCAATAAGTGCATGGCTGGCACAGGTTGCCCAAGGAAGTTATGGAAACACCATCCCAGGAAATGTTCAAGGCCAGCCTGGATGGGGCTCTGAAAAACCTGGGATAGTGGAAGGTGTCCCTTAACTGAAAAGGGAGAGAAAGGCAGGGACAGAGGGGTTAGACAAATCTGTAGGATTAATATAACGCTTCCAAAAGCAACAAGGAGAGTAGCAGGGATGGGACAGGTGAGAAGATGGTGGGTTTGACACCATTGTCTGCTTTTCACCTGGACTCAGGTGCTGCCAGGCAAGAACTGAGCAGTTTTGGTTTGATGCCATCTCAACAAGGGCACAAGGAAGAGCAAAATCTTAATTTCACAAAGCCTCCACTTCCTTCACTCTTTGCTCCATCCTCACTGTAGTGAAGTGCTGTGGGATTTTGGCTGGATCAAGGATGGGAACACAGCAAATGTCAGGCCAGTCTGGCCTCTGGGATGAGGGAACACAACCCTGCTCTCTTTAAAGCAGGGAGGGCAAGAAGGGGCATCAAAGTGTTATAGATGGGTCAAAATTCATAAGAAATTAAAATACTATAAATGGAATAAGTTATTAATGTAGAATCTAAAATGTGAACTATATCTTGTAAATTGTATATATGTTTTAACTTAGTTGTGTTCAGAGTACACCTTGGCAAGTCTCATGACATCTTGCTCAAGGAAGGTACTAATTAACATAAGAAGTGCAGGCAAGCTCAGAGGAGATGACCTCAGACCCATCAACCTCCTATGATTTCACCTTACCCAACAAGAATCTTTTTCCATCTGAAAGAAGCAAGAGATAGGATCTGCTGCTCTTTGGAGATTGCTGATGAGTGGACCTATTGCTAGAGACACCTCATAGTAATCATATAAGGATTTCTCGGAAAGATCATCATACGTTGGGATGAGTTACTGGAAAACATCAACCAGAACACAAAGAGAATCCTTGGACACATCAACATCTAAATGGACCACTGAGCACCAGACCAGAGTATCATCAGGAGTGAAAAGGACAAAGGATTTCATAGCCAGGAGCAAGAAAAACAGTATAAAAACTGGACTCAAACACCTTAAAGAGGTGCACTTACCTCTCTGAACTGCTGGTGTTCAGAGCTGTGTATGTGTCACCCAGAGTCAAGAACCTGGGCTTGGCCCTGCTTTCTTATATAGTGGCTGATTTTGATTGTCAATTTGATTAAAATAAATTTTATTTGTTTTTATATTGAAAATTTGGCTTGCGCAAATTATTAATCCGACTAAATTGACATTTAATTTATAACAAAAGCCCCCACAGAAACCCCCAGGACAGGGTTCAACCTCTGGAAAAAGGGAAGGCCAGTGGCTCATTACACAGGGCTGTGCTGTGGGGTGCAAAACCCTTTAAGAAAAGCAGCAGCTCCTTTCCCACACCTGTGAACAGGGGCAATGGCACTGACTTTCCTTTGGAAAAGCACACAGGGATTTAAGGGTGGAAAGTGCTGCTTCAGCACTGTTATTTTTATTCAGAGGGAGTGCTTCAGAGGCAGAAAGGGTTTTAGTACTTCTTTTAATTTATTTTTTTTATGGCTGTTCATCTAAGAGCACTAAGGGAATTTGGCTCTCATCCTTCCTGGGCTGTGTGAGGCAGCCTGTGCCTCTGTGTCTCACCTGGCAGGGCTCTGATTTGGGAAAGAACACACCTAAGAAGGCTGGGAACATATCAGGAAAGGTCCAGCAGCACTGGTGGAGGCTTTGGGGATGGTGTAATATTATTTTCCTTTCTTTGAAGGGAGGAGGGTTGTCCTTAAAAGTGCTTAGAAAAACGAGCTGCTCCTCTGGCCCTCGGCAAGGTCCTCCCTGAGTCCTGGCCACTTCTCACTTGGAGTTCTCTTAATTCTGTCCTTCCTGACAGGGGTCAGGGACCAAAATCTTAGACTGAGACATCACAGGAGATGCTTCTCCCTTCAAGTTTCCAGCCCTGTTTTATGCTGATTCAAAGATATGAACATTTTGTTTGGATAATTAGCTGCGACTTTTATCTGAACTGAGCCTCGAGCACTCCAGTACTTTTCCCATTTCTGCTATGGAGTCATGGGATTTATTTCTCCTGTGGCCTGTTACAAATTCAGATCAGATAGCTGGGGTTTATCCTGACCTGACCTGACCTGAGTTCATCCTGATTTTCCTCCTCCCAGGAGCCAGGGAAGCATCACAGGTGGAGAGCTCTCAGGTCAGATATGCAAAGTGCATCCTGCAGACTGGGAAAGCAATCCACTCCTCTAGCCTGAAACTGCTTTCTCCTCCCTACTTTAGGTGACAACCAAAGCCTGGATTGATCTTTAAAATATTTAACTGGGGGAAATAATTTGTTTCCTTCAATCTGTTTATAGATGGAAGAGAGTATTTTTTATTTTTTTAATATTAGAGAAACCAGCACATTTTCCCCCACAGCAGCTGCAGTTTGGTTTATATTAGAGAGAGATTGATAACTTCACACTCACAGCCCTTCTCCAAAACCCTCAACACCCACTCACTCCAGAGCCAGTCCCTGCAGAACAAGGGAAGATTTACAAGGCTGGGGATGGCAAAGGAGCACTTCTGGTTGTAACCAGAGCAGGGTTTCCCTTCTCTCACTTGTAGGAAAGTGGAAAAGATGGGTCATGGAGTCTGACTGAGGGATGCATAAAAATTCATTTGGTTTTTGGATGAACTTTGGGAATATGACTTAATCCATTCAAAAAGTCCTAAAATCTCAGGTCTTCTCTGGCCACACGATCCTTCTAACTGCAATCCAGAGTGGTCCTCCAGTGCCACCCCACTGCAAAAGGATCCATTCCAGCCCTCAGGCCAGAGGAGGGACAGGATTTGGGCTGCCAGGCAATTTATCCTCCTCTTGCATGTGGACATTGGTTCATCAACCAACTCAAATGCATTAAGGGCATTGCTGGGAAGATAAATCCCAGTGGAAGGATAAATCCCAGAGGACAGGGTGAGCTGGCCCTTCTTAAGCTCCTTTATGTCTGAGCAGGACCTAAAACACTGCAAAACATGCAGATTTGGGGAATCCCTGAAAAAAGAGAGGTGATGCAACCCCTAGGCTGGTCTAGCATGGGCATGGGCACTGCTGGGCCTGTCCATGTATTTTTAGAGGATAAATGAGTGGTAGGGAGAAAGCTGGAAGGATCTTTGTGCCCAGAGCTGGTAATTCCAAGTCGTTCTGTGGCACCAGGGCTCCTGCACCACACCTCCAACACTGCAGTGTCGCAGAGGGGAGGAGAGGAGGGGGGAGAGGGAGAAAATGGAAAGAGAAACACAGCTCCCTGGGCTGGCATTT
>JACBWW010001658.1:0-12160 GCA_020086605.1 Lanius collurio
GCTGCCCCCAGCACTGGAGGTGCCCCAGCAGTGCCAGCACAGGGGACAGTGCGACAGATCACACGAGTGACCGTCCCCTCTGCTCTGGGGACAAACAGCTGTGGCTCCCACAGCCCACAGCAGGCTCAGGCTCTGTCCCTGTCCCCTCAGTGCCAGCTGATCGTGTGCCAGATGAGCAGCACACGGTGCCAGCCCCTCAACTGGATGCTGCTCCCCATCGCGGCCGCGCTGCTCCTGGTGGTGTCCGGGCTGGCTCCCGGCAGCGAAACGCTCCTGCTGTACCTGCTGACCGCCTTCCTCACCCTGGCACACATCCACTACGGAGTGGTCGTGGTAGGTCACGGCTCCTGGGCTGGGCTGCAGGGCTCGGGGCAGGGAATGCTCCCAGCGTGGCCGGGAAGGGCTCCGTGGTGCTGCCTGTGGGCCTGTGGAGTTCGGGCTGATCCCTTGGCAGAGGCTTGGGAAGGTTAAACAGGATTGAAAGGAACTGCACAGGATGTGACAGGGGCTTCCCCTGGGGTTTGTCAGCCAAGTTGGAAACCAAGCAGAAAATCCTGGAATGGGTTGAGAGGGACCTCAAAGCCCACCCAGTGCCACCCCTGCCATGGCAGGGACACCTCCCACTGTCCCAGGCTGCTCCCAGCCCCAATGGCCAGCCTGGCCTTGGGCACTGCCAGGGATCCAGGGGCAGCCACAGCTGCTCTGGGAATTCCAGCCCAGCCCCTGCCCACCCTCCCAGGGAACAATTCCTGCCCAAAATCCCATCCATCCCTGCCCTCTGGCAGTGGAAGCCATTCCCTGTGTCCTGTCCCTCCAGGACTTGTCCCCAGTCCCTCTGCAGCTCTCCTGGAGCCCCTTCAGGCCCTGCAAGGGGCTCTATAAATTCTCCCACTGAGGTCTCCAAGGTGCTGGGAGAGCCAGGCTGGAGTGGGATGTTCCTGCTGGGGAATGTGGACACACTGCAGCTCCTGGGCCTCCCCCTGCTGCAAGGGCTGTGCACACAGCAGGGATTGGTTTCCTGCTCTCGCTCTGCCCAGCTCCCAGAGCTCTGATTAAGACAGAAAACGAACTTGGAGAATCCCAGAGTCCTGTTGGGAATGCCCTGGGAAGCTGCTGAGGAAGGAGGGCAAGGGGCCACATGTCCCAGCTGGACTGGGGACACCCTCCTTGGGAAGCCCCTTCCCCTGGGAGCCCCAGTTCTCCCCTGGAGCCCACAGAGTCAAGTCCCAGCTGTAATTACAGCCAAGGAGTAATAGCCAGGTTGCCTTGTCTTTCCAATTAGTGTAATGAGGCTTCTGTGCAAGGAGGATTTGAATTACTAAGAAGCTTAAATAAATTTGGTCTTGGAATCACAACTGGAGATGGGGCTGAGCGGGTGCTGTAATCCCAGTGCTCTGCTCCCTCTTTCCCTCCCTCTGGCTTTCCAAGAGCCCATCTGTGCCAGCTCCTCTTCCAGGAGGAAAGTCACTTGGAGCTGAAGAGCCTTTAAAGGCTTTGGGATTGGGGCATAATCCCAAACCGCTCTGAGTTTGGGAAGAATGATTAGGAATAAAGCCTCTGCCCCTGACTGTGTCAAGCTCCTTTTGCAGGAAGTAAATTATCCAGCTCCCACTTTGAATGAATTCAGGGATATTTTATATCAATATCTGAGATGATCAAATTAATTTAAACAAAATAATAAAGGAGGAAGGTAAAATCCTGCAGGCTTGGGCTCAGCATTCCCAACTCCTGCCCTTGAGGAGGGCAAGAGCAGAGGTGAGCCCGCTCCCAGGGACACCAGGCTGTAGTTTGGGGAGGGAGCAGGGGTGGGTGGGCAGTGGGTGGCAGGGGCAGGTGTGGGGCTGTGCCCGCTCCCTGCTCCTGCCTGGGGGCCAGATAAGCCCCTGGGCTCTGGGATCACCCGGTGTCTGCCTCATCCCCAGGTGAGCCAGCTGAGCAGGCACTTCAACATCCGGCCCTTCTCCCTACGGAAGCCCACTCCGGACTGACCGGGAGCAGAGGAGGAGCGAGTCGGCCTGCGGGCTGCAGAGGGACTGTAAATACCTGCTGCAAACACCTGTAAATACTTCAGCCATCACCACAGATCCAAACCATCCTCTGGACAGGGCCAAGGACACGCGGCATCCGCTGCAGCCGGGCTGGGCTGGGCCGGCTCCTGCTGCTCTTCCATCCCTGCAAAGCTTCGGGGTTTGGGTGGAGCTGGAGGAGCCTTTCAGGTCGCTGTTACTGTACCTTAGACCAGCTGAATGTTCCCAGAGAAGCCTCCGACTCGGGCCCTTGCTCAGGGAAAGCTGCTTGGGGGTGCAAATGCTTTACCTGAGCAAAGCACCTTGGCCTGCCACCAGGACCACCACAGCTGATTCCTCCCAGGGCAGGGGGACGGCCTGGTGGTCGGGGGAGTTCCTGGCTGTCCCCAGTCCTGCTGTCTGGACGGCCCCTGAGCTGGGCTGATGCTTTGGGAGCAGATGGTGACAGTTCTCCCACGTTCTGTCCTGCCTTCCTGCTTTTGGGCAAATACTTGCTAGCACCTTTGTTGTTTTGGGTTTTATTTGTCTTGAGGGGAGGAAAAAAAAAGGACAAGACACTCAAAACTTACAGTTCAATTCTGATTGGGAGGCTTGGAAAATCAGGGCTGAGTTTCCTGTGGGAATGGGAATGTGGCTGCTGCACATTGGGTGGTACCTGGCAGCACATCTCGACACGTTCCTGTGTGTCCATGTGTGTTCCCAGTCTGGCCACAGGGTCTGGGCTGTGGAAGGTGGCTGAGACCACCGAGCCAAGCTCTCCCCATTCCTACCAGCAGGGATTTGCTGTCGTGGGTTGGCTCTGTGGGTCCTTTCCTGCTGCCTGAGCCCCTCCTCCACAGCCAGGAACAGCCTGGCCCTTCCCATCAGCGATTCCACCGCTGGGAGAAGCGCCTGGAGCCCCGTGCTGGCCGTGTGTGCAGCTTCAGGAGGCTGCCAGGGGGGTGTGGTGGGAGCCCTTCCACATGTCCCCCTGTCCCCAGTGGCCGCGTGTCTCATCCAGGCATCTCTTTGTTTACTGTCCGCTTGTCAGAGATGTGTTTGCGTTGATTTTATTTTTTAATTTGTTTTTATAATTGAGTTTGAGTGGGGTGGTGAAGACTGAATGCCGATTTTCTTTCCTGTTGGCTTGATTCAATGAAGACCTGTGCTTGAATGAAGAGTGTAGCTTAAAGCCAGGCTCTGGAAAGGCTGCATCCGGAAGCGAACAAGCACAGCCGATCGTGCAGGTGGCACTACCATGGGAACAAGGTCCTGCAGACACTGTTGTGCAACGTGGGGCATCACAGCTTGGGCAGAGCAATGTCCTTCTGCAGGGGAAGCCTCCTCCTGCTCTGGGAAACCTTCAATGTGAAACTGCTATTTAATGCTTTTTCTTTTGGAAATTGGAATCGCTGTCATGCCGACGCCGAGGAAACTGGGAACCCTGAGGTTGAGCTCGTGAGTTCGTGGGTTGCTTGGTCAGCCCCCTGGGCAGCTCATGGGCAGCCCCTGGTCATGGTACAGCCTGTGAGGAACCAACCAGGCCCTTGCCAGGGCTGCCATCCGTGGCGGGAGGCTCCGGCTCTCCGTGTGCCCACGTGTCCGTGCGGCTGCGGCCGGGCTGGGAGAGGGGGCAGATGGTTTTCAGAGTTTATTTAATAAAGTAGCTTCCTCCAATCCATCTTACTGATGTTGTACAGCAAAAAAAAAAAACCCTCCATGGACAAATGACTTGGGCTGCACCTGAATTTTTGACTCCTGCTATTTCATGAAACAGAATTATGGAGATCAAAGTCCTGCTCGTGCAGAAATCAGAGGGAATCTTCAACTGGGACAAAACTTCCTGTGGGACTTGTTCAGATAGCAGAGCTGGGCTGGCAGCACTCAAAAATGTGGATGTTGGATGATTTTCTGTCTAGTTTTGTGTTTGCCCAACCAGAGAAGAACGGAGCTGTTCCCTCAGGCTGAACTCTGGGCTCCCAAACCTGGCACTTGCCTTGTCCTGTGTCTTCCCATGGGCATCGCTGGCCCCTGAGGACTGGGATGCTGCTGAGGCTGGGAGGAGTTGTCCAAGCTTGAGTCTTGGTGTGTAGGAAAAACTGGAACTGCTTCCTCTGCACAGGCTTTTATCGTGGGGAATTCTGGCTGTTTGGTGCCTTAATTTACTGCACCTTGAAAGTGGAAGAAATCTCCTTAAATCAGCGCTGGGATTTGGGCTGGCTTGTCCCTGGTGGGGACAGGAAGGGAGCAGAGCCAATCCCAGTGCCCAGGCAGCTGCTGGGGGAGGGGGGTTCTCCTTGGGGTCTTAGAAATCCAATTATTACTGCTCCTGGATCCTGAGAGGGGAATGGAAACAAAGGCAGAGACCAAACCCTGTGTGGCAGCTGAGAACCAAACCTTCTATTGCCCAGGTGGGTTCAGGTCTTAGGAATTGAAGTGTTCGTGGGTAGCAGCCCCAGGGGAGGGTGTTCCAGTGGTCCCTGGCTGGGCTCTGCCCTTTCCATGGGATGTGCTCCCGGGGATGGAGAGGGCAGGTCCAGGCTCCTCAGCTCCTGCCTGGTGCCTGAGAGCTGCTCTGTGTTGCCTCTTCCTCCAGGGAAGGTGTCAGGTCAGGTTGCTCCAAGCCTGGGACACTTCAGGGATCCAGGGGCAGCCACAGCTGCTCTGGGCACCCTGTGCCAGGGAACAATTCCTGCCCAATGTCCCATCCAGCCCTGCCCTCTGGCACTGGGAAGCCATTCCCTGTGCCCTGTCCCTCCAGGCCCTGCCCATCTGGCCCTGGTTGGTCCCGGTGGGCTTTGGCCGCCGCCTCTCACCGTAGCCATCATCCACCTGCCCCAAGGCTTTGCCAGAGCCGAGTGCTGGAAGTGGGAGCTCCTGAGGTTCTGGGAACATCTTGGGAACATCTTTAAGCTCCTTAAGTAGAGCTGGCCTGGTGTCACCTCCTGGCCTGTCAAGGACCTGCAGCTGGGACTCAGAGCTGGTTTGATCTCCGCTCCAGTGAGGCCCCTGAACTCTCCTCCCCTGAGAGCCTCCGTGCCTGCTCCTGATAGAGCTGGAAAGTCACTGGGGAAGTGGTGCTTTTGGAAACCAGCCTTGGCCCCTCCTGCTTCTGCCCCCCTCTGCCTCTGAGCTGTGTCAGAGCAGTGGCTGAGGTGACACAGAGGCTGCCCTTGGTGGCACAAGGACAGGACGAGATTTAACAGCCTCAGGCTGTGCCAGGGGAGGTTTAGGTTGGACACTGGGAACAATCCCTTCATGGAAAGGGCTCTCCAGCCCTGGCACAGCTGCCCAGGGCAGGGGTGGAGTCCCCATCCTGGGAGGGATTTAAAAGCTATGAGGATGTGGCACTTGAGGACACGGGGCAGTGGTGGCCCTGCTTGGACTTGATGGGCTCCGAGGGCTTTTCCAACCCCAAAGATTCCATGGTGACATCGGGAGCTACACCGACCTCTTTGCTTGTGCAAGAGACTCTCTGACCCAGCCAGGTGTGGCCACACCTGGCTGGAGAAGTCCCCAGGAAGTCTCCAAGGAAGTGGCAGGGCCATCCCTGCCCCAGGAGCAGAGGTTCTCCCTCCACATCCCGCAGCACCCACGGAGCCCTTTTGGTCAGAGCTGACCTCAAGACCTGCCCCATCCCTCTGGGCCAGAAGGGACACAGCCCTGGGCCTGTCCCTTGGGCTGAAGGGGACGCTGGTCCTGGCAGTGGCCCACACTGAGGTGCTGGGATCCCAGGGGCCCCGATGGCTTCCCCAGAGTCGGGGTTCAGGTACTGCGGTGGGTGCGAATTCCGGTCTGTTCAATGCTATTGCAGAAATATTTATTGTGTTTAAGCCAAACAGAAAACTAATAAAGTTCAGTAAAGAATAAAATTTTCCACACCTTTTATGGGTGTTTGTGTTTTCTTTCTGCTGAACATGGTGAGGAGGAAAAGGTGGAGCAGGGAATGGGCTGGAGGGCAGCGGGCAGAGATGGATTTATCAAATTACAGTGATTTGGGTGGGAAGAGTCACTCAAGACCATCTCATTCCATGGGCAGGGGCACCTCCCACTGTGCCAGGTTGCTCCCAGCCCCAATGTCCAGCCTGGCCTTGGGCACTGCCAGGGATCCAGGGGCAGCCACAGCTGCTCTGGGCACCCTGTGCCAGGGCCTGCCCACCCTCCCAGGGAACAATTCCTGCCCAAGATCCCATCCAGCCCTGCCCTCTGGCACTGGGAAGCCATTCCCTGGGCCCTGTCCCTCCAGCCCTTGTCCCCAGTCCCTCTGCAGCTCTCCTGGAGCCCCTTTGGGCCCTGGAAGGGGCTCTACAGGTCCTTCTCCTCTCCAGGCTGCACATCCCCAGCTCTGCCAGCCTGGCTCCAGAGCAGAGGGGCTCAATGGATCAATGTTCCATCCTTGGAACACGGGATGTGGGGGAGCAGCCACAGCTGGGCTGGGGAACCTCAGAGCAGCACGAGGGTCACAGGTGACAGCAGTGACAGCTGGTGAAGCTGTCCCAGGAGCACTGGAGGAGGCTGCAGGCTGGTGGCAAACCTCGAGCAGAGCACCAGAGCTCTGCCACCTCTTCCTGCCCGGCGCCGTGTGCTTTCCGCTGGGATAAAGCCTAGGTGTGTTTAAGCGATGCCGCTTCCCTTCTCAGCCTCTCCACGGCTTCCCCTAAGCAGATTGCTGCGGTAGGTGTAATGGAATTAAGGGATTGCTGCTGGCGAGAGGTATCGGCAGCGCACCGGGCGCCGGCGGCGCAGGCTGCTCCACCTCCCTGGGGCTGCTCCCACCTCCCTGGGGCTGCTCCACCTCCCTGGGGCTGCTCCCACCTTCTGGGGCTGCTCCACCTCCCTGGGGCTGCTCCCACCTTCTGGGGCTGCTCCACCTTCCCGGGGCTGCTCCCACCTTCTGGGGCTGCTCCACCTCCCTGGGGCTGCTCCCACCTTCTGGGGCTGCTCCCATCCTTCCCGGGGCTGCTCCCACCTTCTGGGGCTGCTCCACCTCCCTGGGGCTGCTCCCATCCTTCCCGGGGCTGCTCCCACCTTCTGGGGCTGCTCCCACCTTCTGGGGCTGCTCCCATCCTTCCCTGGCTGCTCCCACCTTCCCTGGCTGCTCCCACCTTCCCAGGAATGCTCCCACCTTCCCGGGGCTGCTCCCACCTTCCCGGAGCTGTTCCCACCTTCCCGGAACTGCTCTCACCTTCCCGGAACTGCTCCCACTTTCGGGGCTGCTCCCACCTTCTGGGGCTGCTCCCACCTTCTGGAACTGCTCCCACCTTCCCGGAACTGCTCCCACCTTTCCAGGAATGCTCCCACCTTCCCGGAACTGCTCCCACCTTCCCGGAGCTGCTCCCACCTTCCCAGAACTGCTCCCACCTTCCCGGAACTGCTCCCACCTTCTGGAACTGCTCCCACCTTCCCAGAACTGCTCCCACCTTCCCGGAGCTGCTCCCACCCTCCTGGTGAGACGGACCCAGGGAACCCTGAGGAAATCCTGCAGTGGGAATCAAGGTACCTGAACACGAGGGATGGATTCCAGCCCCGCCCCGGGCAGGGATGTTTGCAGCTCTGGGGGAGGCAGGAAGCCGATCTGCACCTTTGAATGCCGCTGAATCATCAATGGATGGGGTGAAAAGGGGCCTGAGAGCTCACCTCATCCACCCCCTGCCATGGCAGGGACACCTTCCACCATCCCAGGGGGCTCCAACCTGGCCTTGGGCACTCCCTAAGGCCGAGTGCCTGTGGGTAAGAATCAGGGGAAGCCCACCAAGGCAGACATGCTGGAACAAAGAATCTGTTCTAGACCACCCAAGCAGGGTGAGGAGGGGATGAATTATTCTGAGAGCTGCTGGCTGATGTTTCACCATTTTATCCTGCCAGATGCCTGCTGGGACCTCAACACGGCGGAGAGGGGACAGTCTGGGAGGCTCCTGGAGTGAAGAGCTCCTGACCCAGCAGCTGAGCGGCCGACCAGGGGCAGGGTCCTGCTGGACCTGCTGTTTGCACACAGAAAAGGGCTGGTGGCAGATGTGGTGGTCAGAGGCACCTTGGGCACAGCAACCCCCAATGGATCCAGTTTTCAATTCTCCATGAAATAAGGAGGGGCTTCAACAAAACCTCGGACTTCCAGAGGATGGGCTTTGTCCTGTTCAGGGCGCTGGTTCAGTGAATCCCTTGGGAAATATTCCTTAATACCCAGGGGTTCAGGAGGGCTGGGCGTGCTTAAAGAAGGGAAACTTAAAGGCACAAGAGCTGCCCTTTGGTACTGCCAGGGCGTGAGCCAGAGGGGCAGGAGGCCAGCCTGGCTGAGCTGGGAGCCTGGAACTCAGGGGGACTCGTGGGAGAAGGGACAGGCAGCTCAGGAGGAGTGCAGGGATGTCGTTAGGTCATGCAGAGAGAAAATCAGAAAGGCGAAAGCTCAGGTAGAACTCGGTCTGGGCATGGCTGGGAAAGGTAACAAGAACTGGTTTATAAATACATCAACAGCTAAAGGAGGGGCAGAGAAAATTTCCATCCTTTTTTGGACACAGAGAGGATCATTGCCACCAAGGAAGAGGAAAAGGGTGAGGTACTTAATGCCTGTTTTGCCTCAGTCTTTAATATTAACACCAATAATCCTGGGGCAAAGGGGTCCTGGAGCAGGGATGGGGAGCAGAACAGATCCCCTCTGATCCAGGAGGAGGCAGCTGTGACCTGCTGAGACACTCACAGGGCTGGAATTCATCCAAGGGAGCTGAGGCAGCTGAGGAAGAGCTCCCCAGGCCCCTCTCTGTGATTTATTGTCCGTCCTGGCTCCCCAGGGCGGTCCCAGCAAACGAGGTGGGCCAGTGCAGCACCCAAATACAGGAAGGGCTGAAAGGAGGATCCAGGGAGCCACAGACTTTTCACCCTGATGCTGGTGCCCAGGAAGGCCGTGGAACAGATCATCCTGAGTGCGACCCCACTGGCTCTGTGTGGTGGTGCTTTGAGCGCTGCCCTGGCCCTTGCTGGGGGATGGTTGGACTCAATGGGCTCTCAGGGCTTTCCCAGTCTCTGGGATTCCACCCCCCAGCCCCCAGTGAAGGCACCACTGTGGAGGAGCATCGGGGCTGGCTGTGGAGAGCAGGGAGCTGGGCATCCCGCGGTGCCACGGACGGGGAGCAGCCGCTGCTGTTCCAGCTGGACATGCTCCTCCCCAGCCTGGGAGAGCCCTGGGACCCCTCCTCACCTCCTCCCTCTCTGTGACAGACCCTGTAGGGCCCCACGTGGGGTTGATGCTTTCGGTTTTAGGGTTTTCAGGGTGTGTACTGCTTAGAGTGCAGCTCTGGGGGTTTCGTGTGGCCTGGTAATTTCTGCTCACTCGTGCGGTGAGACATAAGAGAGCCTCTCTGGGCCTGCTCTCCTAGGACAGGCTTAGGTGAAAAGTACAAAACAAAGAGCCTCTAAAGGGGGGGCAAATGGAGGGGAAAATACACCATTAAACTGAAGCTTTAATTGGAAAATTAACTTTGATATGCAAATGAACCAAACCTATAAAAGTGTGAAGAACTCGTGACCCAGGGTCCAGCTTGGGGTCCATCTTGAGAAGAGCTTGAGGCTCCCCAGAGGGTACCTTAGAAGGCCCTTCCAATAAATACCTGCTTTTATTCCCTTACTCCTGTCTAGTCCCAGTTTCTAGGACACCTCCTAAGGCACCAGGGTGTCCCTGCCCAGTTTCCTCCCTGGCCCAGGACACGGGAACTGGGGAGAGGCAGCAGGAATTCCGAGAGGCCGTGCCCAGGGCAGAGCAGAGCAAAAGGATTGGAAAAGCAGCCAGTGCCGAGGGGGATCCCCACTGCCCCAAGAACGTGGAGGTGAAAGCTGGTTTTTATTGACTGACTGGAACAGCAATACCCTCATTCAAACACCGCTGAGATGCCCCCAGTTCTTCAGTGGGGCTGTTGCACACCGGGAGCTGAGACAGGCGACTCTGGAAAGAGCCCTTCCCCGGGACACACGGCCAAACAAAACACGTGGAGAATCCGGGAGGAGACCGGGAGCTCGGAGTGTGCCGGAGGATCTGTGAGCCCTGGGGATGTCCAGCCAGCAGCACCTCGGGCTGGGGGAGCTCGGGAAGACCTTTGAGCCGTGGGACACGTCCCGCTCTCTGCCGGAGCCGGGGGAGGGAAGGGCAGGGTCTGCCCCTGGCCCACCCCAGGGCTCTCTGCTGGGGCACCGTGCCCAGCATTCCCGAGGTGGGACGGATCCCTGTGCCAGGGAATGGGGCCTGCAGAGCTCTGAGTGGGGCAGGGATGGTGCTGGCAGCGGGGACGGGCACTGGGGATGCTCTGTGCCCTCACTCTGCTGGGGCTGGCACATCCCCAGCTGCTCCAGCCCAGCTCCCTGCTCCGTCCTGGATTCCGAACGCCCCTCCAAGGAGCCTTTCCCGAGCACGCCCACAGCTCCAGGGGTGCAGCCCCAGCTCCCCTCTCCCTCCCCTGATGCCCAGGAATGGGCAGAGGCCTCAGAGACTCCCACAGGAGCCAGCTGGGCACCTCTCCCAGCCCCAGGGAGGGATGCAGAGTCTGGGGATCTGAGCTCCAGCCCCATTTCCCTGGGACTGGAGCCTCAATGAGACCCACAGAGGGGGAATGCAGAGAGGAGGCCCAGCAGCAGCAGCAGCAGCAGGGAGGAGATGCCCCCAGGGCTGCCCGGAGGTCACAGGGAGGAGAAGGACACGGAGCTGGGGCTGGGGACACGGGAGGGGCTGCCACCCTTCACGCTCCCAGCAGCTTCTTGACCATGTATCCCGGCATGCTGTAGAGGAACAGGGCCACCATGATGAGGAGCAGCAGGGCCAGCACGATCTTGATGATGAGCCACTTGTAGCGGGTGCAGATGAGGTATTTGATAGACTTGAGCGGGTTCAGGAACCAGATGAACGACGTGTCCGGGCGGCTGCAGGGGAAACAGACACCCATCGTTAATCCATCAGCAGGGAAAAGGGATTCATGGACCCCAGAGCCCACCCAGTGCCACCCCTGCCATGGCAGGGACACCTCCCACTGTCCCAGGCTGCTCCCAGCCCCAATGTCCAACCTGGCCTTGGGCACTGCCAGGGATCCAGGGGCAGCCACAGCTGCTCTGGGCACCCTGTGCCAGGGCCTGCCCACCCTGCCAGGGAACAATTCCTGCCCAATATCCCATCCAGCCCTGCCCTCTGGCACTGGGAAGCCATTCCCTGTGTCCTGTCCCTCCAGCCCTTGTCCCCAGTCCCTCTCCAGCTCTCCTGGAGCCCCTTTAGGCCCTGCAAGGGGCTCTGAGCTCTCCCTGGATCCCTCTCCAGGTGAGCACCCCCAGCTCTCCCAGCCTGGCTCCAGAGGGGCTCCAGCCCTGGAGCAGCTCCGAGGCTCCTCTGGACCCATTCCAACAGCTCCAGGTCTTTCTTGTGTTGGGGCCCAGGGCTGGATGCAGCACTCCAGGTGGCAGCAGAAGCCCACAATCCCAGGTCGCTGCTGCAGAGGCTTTTCCTACTCACTTGGGTTTCTCCAGGGGATCAGGCTCGTTTCGGGCCAGCCCAGCAGGGGATTTCTCGGCCTCCTCCGCTGTCAGAAGGTGCAGCTCAGCCTCGACTTTGCCCTGCAGGGAGCAGAGAGCTGTGCTGAGGCCTGGGATATGCTGCCACCTCCATCCCCTGGGGAAGGAGGGAACGAACCCGTGTGGGGAGGTGTGGGGTGTCCACAAGGAGCGCAGTCCCCGGGAGGCAAACCCTCCCTTTCCCCCATCCTTACGGTGACCTCCAGCTCGTCGTTCTCGTCTCTGGCCACAAATGGCCACCAGCCCTTGACTCGCTTCTGCTTGAAGATGGAGATCATGGGCAGCTCGGCCTCGTTGGTCACCATCTCCAGGCTGCACTGCTTGGACGTCTTGGCGCCCCGGGGGAAGCGGTTCAGGTCCAGCTCGATGGCTCCTGGCAGGACAAAGGGGAGCACAGGTTGGCACCCCAAAAAGTGCTTGGCTGGAGAGGGGCTGGGCCAGCATCTCCTGCCCTGGGGAGCTGCTTTGAACCAGCCCTGGGAAGGAAAAACTTGGTGTCTTGGCTACAGGAGTGGAGAAAAAGGATCTCAGAATCCTGCATGTTGGAAAAGACCTCTGAGACCACCAAGTCCAACCTGTGCCCAATCCCCACCTTGTCCCCAGCCCAGGGCACT
>JACBWW010001659.1:0-12152 GCA_020086605.1 Lanius collurio
AATACAACTTTTATATCTTATAAATATATGTAAATTATAAATTATATGTTATTCTGAATTTTTCTAATTTATATACACACAGACACATGAATATAAATATAAATATAAATGTATATTCATATATAAACACATATATGAATAAAGATTACTATATATGTATGTAAATATACAAATACATATATGAATAAAGATGAACATGAGTAATGACTAATATAAAAAATCTAAATATTACATCCAGTCAGGCTCTGGAGCTCCAAACACTGCCGTGGCCCTGGGGTGTGCCCCCTGTGAGCTCAGGGCCAGGTGACACTGTGAGTGTGACAGTGTGTGTGACAGTGTGTGTGACAGTGTGTGTGTGTGACACTGTGTGTGTGACACTCTGTGTGTGTGACACTCTGTGTGTGTGTGACACTGGGTGTGTGTGACACTCCCTCTGTGTGTGACACTCCCTCTGTGTGTGACACTGTGTGACACTGTGTGTGACACTGTGTGTGTGTTTGTGACAGTGTGTGTGTGTTTGTGACACTGTGTGTGTGTCACTCCCTCTGTGTGTGTGACACTGTGTGTGTGACACCGTGTGTGTGACACTGTGTGTGTGACACTGTGTGTGTGACACTGTGTGTGTGGGACACTGTGACACTCCCTCTGTGTGTGTGACACTCTGTGTGACACACTCTGTGTGACACTCCCTCTATGTGTGACACTCTGTGTGACATTGTGTGACACTGTGTGTGTGTGACACTCCCTCTGTGTGTGACACTGTGTGTGACACTCTGTATGACACTGTATGTGTGTGTGTGACACTGTGTGTGACAGTCCCTCCGTGTGTCCTGCCCATTCCCAGCTGACCCCAGCAAAGGCCGGAGCGTTCCGGGGTTCGGTCCCTGTGAAGGTGGCAGGGCGGGAAGGGCCTCGTGCTTGGGGACACGGCGGTGCTGCCACCTTGTCCCCAGTGCCAGCCTGGGCAGGAGCTGACAGGGGCTGTGCCTGCCCCTCTCGCAGTGTCTGACCGGGGTGTCCCCTCGCAGTGTCTGACCGGGGTGTCCCCGCTCCCCCAGAGCAGTGCTCCCTCAGGACCCGGCCCCGGCGGTGTCCCCCCGCTCCCGCAGGAGCTCAGCGCTGTACGGACGCCGGCCCCGGCGGTGTCCCCTCACTCCCTCAGGAGCTCAGCGCTGTACGGACGCCGGCCCAAGCACACCCCACGGGTTTGGATTTCTCTCTCGCCCCCGGAGCCAGCGGTCGGCAGCCAGAGGCAAACTGCAGTGACCACGACACCCTGCACTGCTTGGCCCCCACACAAACACGACCCAGAGCAGGCACCGCAGCCGTGCCCGGGAACACAGCGAGCCCTGAGCAGCTCTGAGCTGCTGCAGCCCCCAGAGCAGCGGGTTTGGCACGGGCACGCCGCTCTTCTGCCAGGGGCTTTTAGCTTTGATTCTGCTCCACGGCCCCGTCTGCCAGGGCTGACTTCAGCAGCAGCACACGGAGCTTCCCGGGCCAGGGCCACCCCAGCTCTGCCTGCCCCGTGACAAGGGACGGGGGCACGGAGAGCCAACAACCCCCTGTGTCCCGTGGAAAATCCAGCCTGGGCAACGCTGCCTGAGCACAGAGCAGCTAAAAGGCTGGTAATTAAAGGAGAAAATGTTTTATTAATATTTTGTTTGATAATATAATGTAATTTTGGTAATATTTTATTTAGATTTGCAAAGTGCTTTGGAGATAAAGTGCCACTGCAGTGTGTCAAGAGACATTATTATTATTTACCATTACGTGTGGTACAGAACAGCAAGGGATTTAATTAGATTCCATCGTAAATTCCTCTAGACAGGAGCCTGTCATTTGTGTGTCTATAAAACTATTTAAAGCAAAAAAAAAAAAAAAAGAAGACACTAAGAGTCCTTGACAGTGTGAAGAAGAGCCTGGGAGCAGTTAAAAACATTCAAGAACTTCTTCAAAGATGATATTATGATATTATGACATTAACAGAGTGCTGGGCTGACCCAGACTGAGGCTGATGGAGAGCTGGACCCACTGCTTGAACTCTGAATATTTGAAACAAATCTATTTGTTAGAACTAAAAACATCTTGGCATCTTGCCATGATTAGAGATTTTACAGGGAAGGACATAAAATTAGGGTCAGAAAGGTAAACCAGGAGAAACCCCTCCACTTTGGGGGGTATTTCAGTAGCCAGGTTGCATTCATGCCTTTAAATACAGGGAGGAATCCCACCCGGGGCTGGAGAAGGAGGGAGCAGCGGGAGACAAAAGGAATTGTAATGGGAAATATTTCCATGTGACATCAGATGAAACCGAGTTGAGCAAAACTCTGTTTGCAAGCCCTGAGCTCCAGCAAAGCCCCTGAGCTGGCTGAAAGCTGGATCAGGAGCAGTTGGGAGCTGCCTCTGCCAAATCCTTCGAAATCTAAACCCAAGACTGGAATATTCTTCACACAATATTTTCACAACAGATGCAAATTAAAAACCAAAACCAGCCACTGCTTCTCAGCAGGAATCCTGGTGCGAGGAGGGATCCAGGCAGCTCTGGAGCAGGGAGAGGCTGGAGCAGGGCCAAGCCTGGATCAGCCACCACCGAGCTACCCCTGCCAGAGCCGGGACAACAAAGATTTCTGGATCACAGTCACCACCAGCAAAACCCCCTCTGCTATTCCCAACGTGCTTCCCAAGTTGTTTGCCATAACATGGACACTTCCAGCTTATATGTCGTCCCCACCCCATCCCAATACTCAGTTTCCCCTTATCAAGCCAGGAACACAAAACGTGATCTCAGAACAGGGTCCCAAGGATTGGGAAAAGAGGATGTTTCAGTTCCAAACCCAACCTCCCCAAACACATGTTCTGCCTCTGACCTACCAACCAAAGACACAAAAGCAGTAAAAAGGAGAAGCCAAACTCTTACAAGGCCCAATGCTGCCAGTGCCTGCAGATGTGCATCTGCAGCAGATAATGCACCACACACAAAATGCAAATCTGACAGATCCCACAGACCTGTAAAGCAATTTTAGCAAGTATTAAAGCTGGCTGATAGCTGAAAATCCGGTTACGAGCCCTGATAATATAAACCAGTGTAGGATTAGAGCTTACAAAGTCTTGCTTAAAGGAAAAAAAGACCATTAACAACATACTTACAAAGCAAACTTGCTTCTGAAAGTAAAAATAAGGATCCCATGCAAGTAGCACCTTCCCTGCACTGATCCCAGGGCAGGACGAGGGTGGAACATTTAGCAGGGCTGCTGACGGCGTCGAATTGTTTGTTTGATCATCCCTCTGCAAAGGTCAGCACGGTCACATCCACCAATTCCCAGCTAATCCAGCCAAAAGTGCCCTTCTGGCCACCTCCCCACCGTGGGCGGCCTGCTGGGCTCGGACCCGGGGCAGGACCAGCTCCTGGAGCCGCTGTCACGCAGGACATCCCACGGGGAATGTCCAGGCAGGGCTCTCTGAGGAGAGGATTACTGCTAAAGCCTTTTCGCTGCAGGAGATGCTAATCTTGGGAGGTCACTGGCCAGACCTCCAGCTCGGGGTTAAGTATCTTCAAAATTAATGAGTGAGCAGCCAGGAGAGGGCCCTGCCAGCTCCCAGCAGGGAAAATGGGGAAAGGGAGGTTTGGGAGCTCCATTCCTGCAGTGGATCTCACAGGGAATGTGCCCAGATCACCCCAGGATGGGTGCACCTCTCACAGAGGCAAAGTTGGCCTTGCTGGAATCACCACAAAGAGCAGAAGCTTTATCAGTCATGCCAAGAAACTCCCATCATCTCCAAGGGAATGGAAGTCCCACACACACATCCCCCTCTGCAGGGTGTGGTGTCTGCAGCCTTTAAAAGGAGCTTCAAAATCAGAGTCAGGGAATGGTTTGGGCTGGAAGGGACCTTAAAGCCCACCCAGTGCCACCCCTGCCATGGCAGGGACACCTCCCACTGTCCCAGGCTGCTCCCAGCCCCAATGTCCAGCCTGGCCTTGGACACTGCCAGGGATCCAGGGGCAGCCACAGCTGCTCTGGGCACCCTGTGCCAGGGCCTGCCCACCCTCCCAGGGAACAATTCCTGCCCAGTATCCCATCCATCCCTGCCCTCTGGCAGTGGGAAGCCATTCCCTGTGTCCTGTCCCTCTAGCCCTTGTCCCCAGTCCCTTCTCCAGCTCTCCTGGAGCCCCTTCAGGCCCTGCAAGGGGCTCTGAGCTCTCCCTGGAGCCTTCCCTTCTCCAGACTGGACACTTTAAGGATTCTATGTGAGATTTAGACTTGTTTTGGGAGCACTTGGTGCCTGTGTGAGGAACTCTCTGTGCTCAGGGCAGTTACTACCAGGAGCAACTTCTGATTCCCATCCGAGGGATTCACGAGACCTTTGCCTCCATGTCTTGTCTCATTTTTAGGCACACACTCCTTCAGTCTGCTGTCCAGTGGTGTTGTACAGGATAAGACATGGAGCATCAGGTAAAAACCAAGACAGGCAGCCAAGACATTCCAGGGTCTCCTTCCCTTGCTCGGGACATTATTTCCAGACATTATTTGGGGTAAGGGAGGCAAATCTCTCACCTGAAAGGTCACAGGGTACCTCCCCCAAGATGCTCAGGCTCCCTTTGTGCCTGCTGCCTTTGGAGCAAACAGGGAGTATCTTAGACATATCCCCTCAATATTTTATCATCAGTCACATCATTTTGTAAAATGAAATATTGTCTAGTTCAGTTCAAAGTGAAGGGTCTGAAAATCCCTGTGAGTGAGTTTTGCAGACAAGCTTCACTAATCCCCAAAATCTAAAGGATAAGCACAGACAGGAACTACATGGAAGAAGATGTCACCCAGCCACCCAAAGGGAGGTTGCACATTTTTATCCAAGAGGATAAGAGCTCAAGATTCCAACAAGTTTTTGCATGTAATGAATATCTAAAGCACTAAGCTGGCAGCCCTGATGGAGGACAGCTCACCCAGAGCAGAGCTGTCAAAGCTGGTTACTCCCTCCCTTCCCTCTTGTCAAACTGAAATGCAGCAGCTCCATTTATTGAACACTGAAGTCTGAGGGGACTGGACACTGGGCAGGTTGGCCAGAGAGGCTGTGGGGTGTCCAGCCCTGGGGATAGCTCCAAACCCAGCTGAGCAGAGCATGAGCAGAGTCTGCTTTCCCTGCTCTGGGCAAAGGTGTCGGGCTTAGGATGTCAGAGGCTCCTTCCAGCCTCCTGAGCCTTCACAGGCTCTTCAGATTCAGTTTTGGAGAAGGAGATACCTCAGGGTTTGCAAAGTTTAACTCCCAAGGGCCAGTGCTGAGCCCAAATCTGGCTGAAGTTACACAAAATGCTTCAACTTCATAGAATGTCAGAACAGTTTGGGCTGGAAGGGACCTTCAAGATCATTTCACTGCAACCTTCCACTATCCCAGGGTGCTCCAAGCCCCAGCCAGCCTGGCCTTGGGCACTGCCAGGGATCCAGGGGCAGCCACAGCTGCCAGGGCCTCCCTACCATCACAGGGAGGAATTTTTTTCCACTATCTCATCTATCCCTGCCCTCTGGCAGTGGGAAGCCATTCCCCCTTGTCCTGGCACTCCAAAGTCCCTGCAATGAGAAGCAAATTAAATTCCACCACTGAGTTGGATGGGAAGAAGAAGATCAGGAATCTATTAAAGGCCCTCAAGAAACTGCAGGGCACTTCAGAGGGTGCTGACAGTTCCAGAAGGGTTTCACTGCTCTCCCTCTGAAATTCCATGTGGTTACATAATCCCAAATGCTAAAAGGGCTCCGTGCCTACGACTGTCAGAACCAGTATCTCCAAACTTCAGAGATGCAAAGTCAGTAACTTGAAAGTTCAACCCAAGGTTCATCCTTCCCCTTGTAAAAAAAAAATCTGTGAGGAAAAAAATGCAGTTGCTACAGTTTCTTGTCCAGCATTTTCCCTTCCTTACTTCTCCTTCCCAGAGGGAATTTTCCGGCAGCGAGTGCTTTGTCATCAGCTGGGAGGCAGAACCACGGAGGTGCACAGAGCTCGCATCTCCCACCCTCTGCTCTAATTGCTCCATGTTTGTTCTGCTGCTCCTGCTTCCTGCTGGGAATGTCAGCTGCTCAGGAAGTGAGTAATCCTCAGCACAGCTCACATTTATCCAGCAGCATCCCAGAGCATGGGACAGCACAGCTCCCACCTCGCCAGATCCCCATCCAGAACCACCCTAGACAGACTCCTCATCTTTTAACAACAGAGGTACCTGAAGCTCTACTTTTCAACAGAAGATTCACTAAAGACTTATTTCCACAGCACTGGGAGCTGGACAGGGACTGGGGACAAGGCATGGAGGGACAGGACACAGGGAATGGCTCCCCACTGCCAAAGGGCAGGGATGGATGGGATATTGGGAATTGGGAATTCTTGGCTGGGAGGGTGGAGAGGGGCTGGAACAGAATTCCCAGAGCAGCTGTGGCTGCCCCTGGATCCCTGGCAGTGCCCAAGCCTGGGACACTGGGAGATGTCCCTGCTTGGGCTTTTTGCTTGGTTTTTCCCAGCCAAGAGGTACAAAGAAGGCAGTTCCCCTGTTTCACTTTGGGGTTCCTCCCTAAAGCCACGAGCCTGCTGCACATCCTTGGCAGGGAATATTTCAATCCACAGCCAGGCAAAAACCTCCCAAACCTGTTCAGCAGGCCCAGCGTGAGGTGCAGATGATACAAGGAACATCTGCAGGTAGGGAAACCCCAGAGCAGCACCACCAGGACTGAGCCAGCTGAATCCCTCCCCATTCCCTGGCCTTGCATCCCGCCTCAGAACTGAGGAGAACCCACAGGAAGGTCTGTGCACGCCCTGCCCAGGCTGCCTTGCCTGAAATGCATCAAGTTGAAATAAGATCAATTCCGAGGCAAAAGACTCCCAGTGAGGAGTGGGCACACGAGGCCAATCTAAACCCCATTGTGCTGGCACAGGGGACAACCCCAGAGATCTAAAAAATCTTGGAATCATCAAGGTTGGAAAAGCCCTCCCAGCCCACTGAGTCCAAGCCGTGCCAAACCCCACCTTCCCCCCAGCCCAGAGCACTCAGTGCCATGTCCAGGTGTTCCTTGGACACCTCCAGGGATGGGCACTCCAAACCTGCCAGGGCAGTTCCAAGGCCTGACCATCCTTTCCATGGGGAAATTCCTGCTGGTGTCCACCCTGAGCCTCCCCTGTCCCTGAGGCCGTTCCCTCTCCTCCTGTCCCTGTTCCCTGGGAGCAGAGCCCGACCCCCCTGAGCCCCCTCCTGTCAGGGAGTTGTGCAGAGCCACAAGGTCCCCCCTGAGCCTCATTTGCTCCAGGCTGAGCTGTGAGCACCAGTTGGAGCCTCCCCTCCTCCCTGTCCTGCCTGGCCACAGCTCCTGAGCACGGAGATCTCCCAGCCATGAACACACAGGGCTGGGAGTGATGTGACACAGGTCCCAAGGGACAAAACCTTTGTGCAAAATAAGGTTCACCTGCACTTCCATGAAATCTCCCACTGAGCTGTGCTGCTTAAATGCCCTACAGAAGGCTCCTGCCTTCCACAGCAGCCTAGAAGGTACCCTGAAGAGTCTTGGGGGGAATTACAGCCCCGCCATGCCCAGTGGCACCCCAGAGAGGGACAGTGTGTCCCTTCTGCTGGCCCCACAGTGACAGTGCCGTTTGCAGAGGCAGCTGTGACCCGCAGTGCTGTCAGCCCGCGTTCCCAGCTGGGAAAGGCTCTCTCCCCTGAAAGGGCTGCTGCCAAATTTAAACAGCTTTATCCTGATTCAGGCAATGCTCCTGTTTAAATGCTGCATTATGAGCTCCTCAGTGGGGCAGAGGCTGGAGCAGATCTGAGCCGTGGCACTCGCTCATGCTGAGGAGTCTGCCCGTGCTCCACTTTAACCCAGGGTCAGGAGAAGTGCAGGACCCTGCAGAGCAGCAGCCCTGGAGAAGAGCAGAGGCAGCAGAAAGGAACCAGCGCAAGGGTTGGCTCAGCAAAGGTCACTGCTGAGCTTGGTGCTCAAACCTTTCAAACTGGGATACAGGGAGACAGGAACTGCCACCCTGGAGGGGTTTTCAAGGAAGGCAGGTCTGGAAGTTCCTTTCCCCCAGGAAAATGGAAGTAGTCTCTGGAAGAGGAACACAGATCTCCCCTAAGCCTCTGGAGAGGGGGGGAAGGATGAGCAAACATTACCAGACACACCAGACCCAGAGAAGGAATCCAAGAGTTTGGAAGGTGGGCAGGACCTGCATGAGCAGGAGCAGCTGCAATGGAGCTGTGAGCTGGAGAACGTGCTCTGGTACCTCCCAGGCGTGCGGTGACTCCCTGGGGATGAGGAGCAGAGGACTGGCACGGGTTGCTCAGACAGGTTCTGGATTCTCATCCCTGGAAGCATCCAAGGCCAAGCTGGACAGGGCTTGGAACAACCTGGGATAGTGGAAGGTGTCCCTGCCCATGGCAGGGGTGGAACCAGATGGATTTTAAGGTCCCTCCAACCCAAACCATTCCATGATTCTGTGGTTCTACTCTTGCTCACCAAGAGGCCCAGGAATAGCCTCCAGTCCACCCAAGATTTTGGGCTGGTACCAGACACAGTTCAGGGAATCCTGAGCTGCAGCCAGGGCTGATGCCAACACCTGCAGAGGTGCAGGACACCACAAACACAGAAGAGCAGCCAAACCACCATCTGCTGCCAGTCTGCACACAGGACTGGGACTTGCAAAGTGCCTCCTGCTCCCAGGAAATCCAAGAGCCACAGAGTGGATTAAAAAAAGGTATAAAAAGTCAGCAAAACTCCCAAATGAAAATATCCCCTACTTCCCACTGCTGATGATCTGGTACCTCCTGTTGAGGAACTCAGACCTTCCCTAAGCTTTATCCTTCCAAGACCCAACCACATTTACCCAAACTACTACAAAAAATAAACCTGCAGATTTCTCTTTAGCTGAACACAAAGTGCTCCTGTATGTTCAGATCCCAAGGGAGCCCAGGATTTCTCCTGGTGCTGTGCCCACACCACACAGCCCAGCCCAGCACTGTTCTCTCCATGGGCTGATATCTGAGCTGTCTCTCCAAGGGTCAGGCAGACACCACGCGTTCCCCAGACCATTTCCCTCAGCCTGGCAGAGCCTGGGCAGAGCTGCCCAGCCAGGCCCTCCCAGGAGCAGCTGGAGCAGGACCAGTGCCCAGCTCCCACAGCCATCACTCCAGCAGGACACGGCCGATGCTCCCTGTGCTGAGCCACGGCTGCTCCGAGCTGCTGCAAACCCCAAATCCTCCCCTGACAACATCCAAGAGCTGAATCCTTTTTTTTTAAATGCAATCAGGGCCAGAGAAGAAAACAAAAATAAGTAAAAGCAGCACTTACAGTCTCTGCTGGGGATCACGAGCTCTGAGTGTGTTCCTTTGAGAGTCCCAGAACCACAAAGGAGAACAAGGTCCACACACCAGCTCACTCAATCCACACTTTTTAAGAGCTATTTCTCTGGCTGAGGAGGGTACAAAACTCTGACTCTTCTCAAAACTTAAAGCAAGTAAAAAACAGGAAGAAAACATCCTCACTGTACCATGCTGTAGCTACATCTCATCTGCTGCCTCCTCAGACTTTAATCACTCCAGCTGGTTCCTTCTGGTTGGGTCACTACTTGTTTTAGTATCTCTTAATTAAACAGGTTACAAATTGATAATGCTTCACTCCCCTAGCCCAGAGTGGTGCCTGCCCTCTCTACCTCCTGGGAGCACCCATCTCCACCCCGGAGCTCCCCTGGGTCCCAGGTGCTGGTCCCTGGCCTGGATGGAGCCTGTGCTCCAGCCCTTATCAACTGATAAACACCACAACTAAAGCAGGTGAGGGGCTGAACCCTGCAGCCTCTTGTGCATCATTTCCCCCTCCATCTCCATTTCAGTTTTCTCCCAACCTTTTCTTATCTCCAGTCGATGAGAAATCCTTTTCTTTTGGCTCCTGCACTTCAGTGCTTGTAAACCACTGTGCACATAATCTGGGGAGTTCTTAAATCTCTCCAGCTCTAAGTCCTTGTTTCCATTTTTATTAATTTCCTCCTTTTCTTCCAGACTCCTAAAAGCATTGACACAGCCTCCTTGGAAATGGTCTGTGACTGTCTTTCCTATCCACACAAATCACTTCCCTCCATTAGTTTTGTAGCACTTCACCTTCCCAACAGATTTAACTCCTGCCATCCCTGTCTGCCAAGATGAATTTAAATTTATTGCCCTTTTCTCCCTCCTGCTCATATTTTTATTGCCTAAAACCAGCCAATTCTATCCTATTCCTTGTTTCCCCCCTTTCCTCACCCAGCTGTCCTAAGGGAAAGCCATGCAGCAGCTCCATGATTAACCCTTCTCCAGGTTCAGAACATCCCAACTCCTCAGTTCAGCTTGGGAGCCAACACTTGCCCCAAGAGCTGTCGGTGAGGAAGCCCCTCTGAATGAATTATAAACATTGGGAACTCTGGAGAACATCCCTGTAATCCTGCCCCACATTCCACCACATGGTATTGCCAAGTCCAGCCCAGAATTCCAGCATCTGACTGCTGCTTGGATGCAAAATACTTCATTTCTTTTGACCTGCACATTTTGGCACTTTCACTCTGCCTCATGTGAGATAGAGAGGAGCCATTCAGAAGTGACAATATTTACTGTCACCCTTGAAACACACAAACACACACACATACATACATCTGTACATACTCATACATATTTTTTCTCCTCTTTCCTGGATCCCACCTGTGGGTGCACGGCCACAAAGCCCCCCCCAACGTGCTTGTTGTGCAGAATGAGATGGTGAAAATGGAAATAAGGGCTTAAAATAGCAAATTTCCCTTCAGCACTCGAGTGCTGTTTGTTTATGGCTGCGATTCCAGCAGCCCATGTTCACACACATCGTGCTGACCTACTTTCAGCTTTCCCAATCCCGTGGCAGAGGCAGCGAGCTCACAGGAGGAATCAGAAGCAGTCAGGAGAAATCTCTCTGCCACGTTTGTAATAGAGTTTTATGGCCATTAATTCCAGCTAGTGTCAAACTAATGACACGAGGGACATCAAAGCATGAAGGCATTTACATAATACCAGAAGAATCTACAATTCTATTACTGTTTATTCAGGCAGCTTCTGCTTGAGAATGAGGAAGATGACACGCTGTCTGTGCGCTTTTGAAATCATTCTAATTTACAGCCCTGCCAAGAGGCAGCCAGTTTTCTAGGAATTCTTTAATTCCTCACTAAGGAGTTTCTGATGTTTTGAAATAAACCCTGCCAATTTGATTTTCCTCTGGAAATCTAACAAATAAAGTGTTTTTATTCCTGTGGACAAGCCCTGAGAGGCCGAACCTGGCGTCTGAGGGAGCCGCTCACCTCAAAGCAGGGCCGCTCCGGGGCAGCTCCCACCCAACCACCACGGAGTCGGGATGCAAGGGACAGAAACCAGGGCTTGCTGCTCAGCCCCGTGCTCTGATGTTGAACTGTCTCACCCAGATGGAGCTGACAGAGCTGCGGCAGAGCCGGCGGTGCCGCGCTCTGACGGTGACGCGAGCGGACGTTTCCAGGGTTCTGGGAGACGTTCCCGGCCTGTGTGGCCCCGGCACTGGGTGCCCCGCAGGGCACGGCTCAGCCAGCCCAGACAGGGCCCCTGGCTCGGGCTGGGGGTGGGAAAAGCACAGCACAGCACAGCAAGTGTGACCTTCAAACCCAGCCAGGCCCTGCCCTGCGCCCCACGCAGGGACGAGAAGGTGCCACCAACGCCCCTGGGAGAGGGTCTGCTCAGGCCAGCTGTGGGTGACTCCAAAGCACACCAGCAAGGGACTAAATCCTCAGTCCCCAACCTCCAGGTCCCTTTGGGGTACAGCCTGAATTTGGAATTCACCACCAAAAAGATGAGCATTGAGAAGAAAACCCTGGAATGGCTTGGGTGGGAAGGGACCCCAAGGATCAGCCAGTGCCACCCCTGCCATGGGCAGGGACACCTCCCACTGTCCCAGGCTGCTCCCAGCCCCAATGTCCAGCCTGGCCTTGGGCACTGCCAGGGATCCAGGGGCAGCCACAGCTGCTCTGGGAATTCCAGCCCAGCCCTTCCCCACCCTCCCAGGGAACAATTCCTTCCCAATATCCCATCCATCCCTGCCCTCTGGCACTGGGAAGCCATTCCCTGTGTCCTGTCCCTCCATGCCTTGTCCCCAGTCCCTCTCCAG
>JACBWW010001660.1:0-12151 GCA_020086605.1 Lanius collurio
AGGTCCATGCTAGAAGGTCTTGTAGCTCTTGTTTAGGTAAATTACTTAGGCTGGATTTTAATAGGAGTTTTAGTTGCTTATAGAGCTCTCTGTCCGGGGCGGAAAAGTTTTGTCCCATGATTAGACGCGTTTATAAGTTACCTCTGTGTCGTCGGGGCGGAGTCCTCCGAGCGCAGGCGTTGGTGCTGGCCAGGCACTACGGTCCGTGCTCAGGACTCCGCGGCGAGTCCCTCCTCAGAGCTCCGGCTTCAGCGTTGCTTGGCAACGGCAGTCCGTGCTCGGGACGCCGCAGTTGGGTCTCCCCTCACAGCTCCGGGCTACGCCGTTCTTAGAAACAGCAGCCCGTGCTCGGGCACGCTTCAGAGTCCTCCCCAGGTGCACACTGCTCAGCAGCGTTCCCTGTGTGCGAGGGCTACTGCGGCCCAATCTTTTAAGAGCTCCAGTCTAACGCGGCTTCGCAGCGGAGTCCGTGCTCAGGCCCGCAGCTGACCCCCTTCGGAGAGCTCTAGCTCAAGGAGTGTGGCGGCCCAGTCGTTTTAAGAGCTCCAGAGTAACGCCGCTCAGCAGCGGTCTCTGTGCTCGGGCACGCTGGATCTGAATTCTGGATAAGAATTGTAGCCAGACAAAGAGATGACATTTTTAGACGAATATGGAGTTTTACTTTGTTTCTTACAGCTCACACTATTATCTAAACCCTGTCTTGTTTACAATTATCTCACAGAAGCAGATTTACTTGTTCTGACAAAAAGGCAATCTAAATCCAAACTGTGTACTTTGAAAATACTATTTTCCTTAAACTTAGGCTAAAAAGCCCAACTTAACTAGGTGAATTTTCCATTTCTTTACTTTAGGGTGAACTAGAAAGAGAAGGAAGTGGGTCTGGGAGTGGAGAGAGAAGCAAAGCATGAGGGAGTAATGGCTGGATACAAAGGCTATGAGAGAGTGAGAAATAGAGTGAGAGAAGAAGCACTGTATGAGAAAAGAATGAAAGAAAAAGGAAGAGATGGAGACATAAAAGAATGGGAGTGGGTGGAGAGGAAATGTGCATGAGGAAGAGAAGAGCACAAGGAGCAAATAAGTTTTGATTTATTAGTAAAACTGAGAAGGATTTATGGTATCTAATGACATATAAAAAAACTTCTGAAGAAAATTGTTTTTCTGCTATAAATTTTCTTATTTTTGACTTGGATTTCATCTTAATTTTTAAAACCTCCCTCAAACCCAAAACCTTTCCCTCTTCTGACATCACTTTCAACCAGCTGTTTTCTCAAACATTACACCAGCTCCAAAGTATTGTCAAGGGACCTAGTCTGCCCAGTCACAAAATAGTAGATTTGTACTTAAAGTACGGCAAAGCTGTGATTTCAGACAACTTCCAAAAATGCATTTCTGCCAGTGAGCAAGTCAGTGGGTCTCACTGTGACAGACACAGAGCTTAATCTCCCTTCCACACTTTCTGCTATGAAATTGTGTAGATATTTGGGTACTGCTACTTTAAGCGCTGTGATCTACTAAGCATGAAAGCAGTATCTCTGTAAAATACATGTACCTGAGAATCACACAGTATTATGTTGCTATGAGAAGAATCAGATTATTTTTTGTAATTTGGAGTACAGAAGCAGGGTATAAACAGGAAAAACCCCCAAATCCCCAGAAGCAACCTTCCAGACGCACCTCTATATGTCATCTTCCAAGATTCAGTCTGCAAGAGGTGGTTCATTGTATGTGCCATGTGCACTAAACAAAATAGTCTCTTCTGATTAAAATGAAAACCATGTTTTAACAAGGTGACCTCAGCTGCAGCACTTCAGCTGGGCTATGGCTTCTGTCTTTGAATGACTTTGATTTGGCTCATCACAGATGTTTTTCTGGGATGTTAACTACAAACTCCAAGCAAAAAAAAAGTCATTCCTAATCCATCACTTTTCAGAAGGTATTAGCTCTCTCAGGTTAGTAGTGCCAAACCCTTTTCCTGTAAGGATATCCATGTCAAAAGTAATTCACACTGTGGGTAGAAAGATCAAGAATTTTGCTAGGATTTGCCCAGGTCTTTGCATTCAACTAGCTCTAAAAATTCTTACTTATAGGTCCCTGTTATGTTTGGCTGATATCAGAAAAAAACCCCAAACCAAACCAGGCGTTGAGTTCCCTGTTGGTTTCCCTGCACACGGAGTGTATGCAGATTAAAGGATTTCTTTCTTTGTAGCTGTTCAGTGACTGACAGGTCTCTCAAGACCACTTCAGCTCAGCTTAACTGAGCTCAAAGATTACTCTAATATTGCTAACAGGCTGCTCCATGGATCAGAGAGCACAGAGATGAACAAAAAACTTTGCGGTTTGTCACTCTTATCACACAAACTAAAGATACTAGAGTTGCAGCTATCCCATTAAATTATACATGTTTGAAACTTACTGCCTTCTGAAAATTTGCATAAAAGTTCCATGCATGTTTTATAGAAAAACTGATGAAACACTTTTGTGGAGTAGTGCTATGATCCAGTTTTAAGGTTCTTAGAAATGCCTCTGCCCAAATTAAGGTGCAAATGAGACCATATGTCAGTGACAATAGTAAGGGTTTTATTTGATGGTAAATATGAGTGTGTGAGAGAGAGAGAGAGAGAGAAAGAAAGAAGCAGAAAATAGGTGAGGGGGACAGAAAGAGTTACAGGGACAAAATAAGGAAAATACCACCATTCTGTGGATCCTAATGATGTTCCACTGATCCTCTGCAGCTGGTCTTCTTGGTAGTGAAGGTCTCCCCAGGAAGCACAGTCCGATGGGTTTATATGCTCAGGCTAGGTAGGCATGTCCGGCCATGTCCCCCTGGAGCTGGGGGATGCAGCGTCTCACAGCAGACTCTGGGTCTGTTGCATCACGTGCAGTCCTGTGGGGCCAAGCCTCTCACATGAAAGTCCCCTGGATGTGCCCTGTGGGGTTGGGGGTTCCACAGCTGGGCCAGTTTGTGTAACGGAGGATGGGTGTTCAGTGCCTCTGACCAGAGGCTGCACCATGCACCCAAAACCTCTCCTCCCTCGTTGGTTGCAGGGAGTCTGTGTAACCCTGGCTTCTGCGAGCTGTGCTCTCCCCCCACCCCAAACCCAGCCAGGGATGATTCTCAGTGCAGCTGGTGCCTTTGGCCTTTTGTGGATGCATACCTTTCCCTCAGCCTGAGATTGCTGAAGGATAGATTTCCTTTTATCTGATCAACAGTTTGACTTTCAGTTCAAAGTCCCAGTCTTCAGGGAAGCTTCTTTGGTTGTAGCTTCTTTATAATGAGCAAAACTTTATATCAGCGTTTGAGGCATGAACTATTTTCAGTCTTTGACAAGTAGCTGAATAGCTTTATGGGAAAAAAACATGCAGGCAAATTACTGATATAAGATATCGAGTTAGAAAAATGGTGATATTGATGTTATCTGCTTCTTAAGGACAAAGCTTGTGGAAATATAAACAAAAAGTATTATTTTAGAGGGGAGACCCATTAAGTAACTTTTTTTTAAAAGAGCTTCAGAATAAAAAAGTTACAATTTTTAAATTTAAATACTTAGAAAAATAACAAGGATGTCAAAGAACATGACATATTGAAGTTCTTTAAAAGGAAGGTTTATTTTAAGCAGCACTTAAGTAAGGAGCTCCCTTTCCACTGGACTTCAAATATTTAAATATATTAACCAATTGGTTTTTAGATTTGCCTGCCTTAAAATATGATAAAATTTTTCCATTTTACCTAAAATAGGTGTAAACGGCCAGAACGTATGTCTCAAATCCTAAAGCAGGTTATTTCTACTGCCCCAAGAATGAATTATAACAACAGCAGGAAGTGTGTTACATTCAACTACCTGTAGATATTTTACTCTAAATATTTCTACTGTGAACAGTTCATCATCAAGTGATTCGTATCTCTGTTGGCAAGATTATGACTCTCCTAGAAGGTGGGTAGAAATGTAGGACTTTAATTTAAGTGTCTAAATCTAAAAATCAAAATATTCTCCACCCAAAACCAACTACCTACCTTCCTACAGAAGGAAACAGTACAGATCCACCACTGCTTAATGAACACGACACACACTGCTTAAGCAGCTCTGGAGATGCTTTGTTCCACAGCTGAGCATATACTGGGACAATGTGTTAATGATGGCTTAAAAAATTCAGATTGGCCATTTTTGGTATCTGTCTGAATTCTGAAAAATAAAAGGGGTAAAGGTCTAGGGCAAATAAGGTCTTAAAGGTCTTCATTCAGGATGAAGTATGTGATTTTTAAACATTACAGTACATAAATTTCAGAATTACTCATGTTCTCAAGACTTTGCCTAGAATCATATCACATTCTCACTATAAAAGATCTCCCTTCACCAAAGTGGAATTTTTCTGCTGAAGAAATATAGAGCTGGTGGTTCATTCTGGGTCCTGTATTGTGACAGTATTCTTGTTTCTTCCCCCATCATTGTTAAAAATAATGCCACCATCCATTGAGCATATGGTTTCCAAATATCAACTGCCTTTACACAGAAGTTAATATATTTTGTACTGATCATGTGTCATATTTATCTTCATGTGATAAAGTAAATCCTTGTCAGCAATGGGATCTTACTCACCCTATGTCAATTTTACCTGATCACAGTGTGTTGGGGTGATTTTATGACAATACTTTGCCCCCTCACTGCCTGCTTTTTACCCAGAAAACGGTGGCTGTAGCTTTAAGCTGAACCCGCGGGTGGGGAGGCTGGGGCTCTGCGCGGGCTCTGTTCAACCTCTCTCTCTCCGGGTGCTCCGGTCAGCGTGGACCGGGATGCTACATTGTTCCTTTGTTGAATTGGTCCTTTTGCTGGTGTGGAGCAAAAAGGTTTTTTTCCCTTCTCTTCCCCTAACCTGGAGGCTGTACCAGGAATCCTCTTGGCGGTGTTTTGGGGTTCCCCCCCCCCCCCCCCCGCCCTTGAACTGTTTCGGCTTTTTTTCTTTTTTTCTTTTTTTTTTCTTTTTTTTTTTTTCTTGTTTTGGTCCGTCTGGGAAGCCGGCAGGACCTCCTCGAACCCGAGACCTCGGAGGAGCTGAACCAACACGAGAAAAGGACATTAAAATCCAGCAACTTCGGCTGCTGCAAGGAGAAGACCCACGTCAGAAATCCAGTGGGTTCCCAGCTGGTGTGAGCTCGTTCCTCCTCCCGTCCGCAGACACAAATGAAGGGCAGCCCCCATCTTCCCTCTCGGCCTCGCGGCGAGGTGGGAGTGGAGTGTAAGGATCAATTAGGGTTGGTTGGTTGATTTGTTTGTTAATAAACAAGTTTTTTGGTGGTGTTTTTTTGTTGGGTTTTTTTTTTTTTTTTTCACCCTCTGGTATCAACTTCTCTCATTGGCAGAAGAAAAGGCAGTTACTTGGAGCCCTTTCCCTTTTAGAGGAATTACTTATTCCAGGGTGTTTTCTCCTGAAATTTGAGACATACAGACATAAAAGTAAATGAGTGTGCAGACTTTTTGGAGAATCTTTCATTCATCTGCAGTTGCTTTGTACTGAAACTTCCATCAGGCTTCTTCTGTGAAATATTGTTTGAGGACGTGACCCTATGAATGTTTGTCTTGCCCATATTTTGAGCTAAATAGAAGGAGTTCGCAGAAAATCAAAATATGTTTAGTTCTGTTAGCATGTTGATACTAAGTTAATGAATTCTCCTAAAAAGCAGAAGATATTAGTGTAGCAATGGATTTAAGCTAATATAATAAAATATGTTTAGGCTAAAATTTGGCTTGGGTTCTGGGCACAATGGGCTGGAATAATGTAATTTCTCAAGTGTCTTATATTTACAGCCTGTGTATTAGGGCAGTTCATTCTCGTGGTGAAGCTTTTCCACATTACAAATTTAATCCCCTTGGTGATGAAAGCTTTTAAGCACTGTAGAATATCTTGTAACATGTCACTGCAGGGTAAGTTGCAGAATTGAGACTACAACACCCCATGTTTCTCACAGAGTTCTCAAGATGAAAGAACTCATCAAAGCTATTTGGCAGAAATATCAACTGACATTTTTCATTCTCATTAAAAATAAATAAATAATGGTGATTTTTTTTTTCTAAACTAAAGACTATGGTCGCCTTTCCTTTAGGTTACTGAGCATAAGAGATTTTAAAAAGTCTGTACTTTTAATCCAAAAATGCCTCACTTACTTATTCTGAAAAGCACAGCCTTTGAAACAATTTCATCTTGAATATTAAACTTCTATGACAGGACAGTTTGAAAACATTTTACTTTGAACAGCTGTAGTAAACAACTTCCACATATCTGCCTGAATATCAAATATATTCTTGAAATTAGTTTAGCATAAAATCATTTTATGGTATATGAGTAAAGTGGAATAGACTTTGCTTAGGTCTGTAGGATTCTTCTAAAACTCATAAAAGTCTTGCTATGATTGACATATTTTTCTTGGGGAAGATAAATTTGACCTTTCACTGTTCTAGGCATATATACATGTGAAGTGATAAAAGATTTCTTTTCTTCCCTCTTGAAAGACAAGAGGGAAGAAAAGAAATACAGAACTCTAGGGGTTAGATGTAAAAATAACTACAATTTTACACATGAATTAAGGAAGACAAGTTTTATGTTATGGTTACTTTCCTCATTCTCAGAAGTGATGAACAACTTTGCTGGTTTTTCTTTGCTGGTAGTTTAACCCTGGTTAACACGTCCCAGGCTCTGTAGTAAATCTGTTCTACACTCATGAGAACAGACCATTACTTCAGGAAGCTAGGAAATTGCTTAAATTAAGTGATAGGAGTTTGGCTATTGAAAAACAACAGAATTGCCTGCCCATTTCTTCTTCATATATGAGACATAGTTGAGAAGAAAAATAATCAAAAACCTTGTTCTCCTTTGTATACATATGCAAATTAACAACAACTTAAGTAAGTATGCTTCCTGAACACTACAAAGATTCTCAAGCCTTGTTTGTGTGTGGGAGCAGGTCTAAAACCTGGTATGTGGTCCTAGCAGTTGTGATATCCCTATTTAGGAAATACTACATCTGCTCATTTGTGATTCCACTTCTGTCTTTCATATCTTTATCTTCAGCCAGCCTTTTAGCTTCAACAGTCATTTTACAGTGGTTGTTCAATCAAAAATGGCATGTTTCATGGTTGTAAGAATTTTACGAAGTCAAGAGCATCTGCTCTCCTAGCCAATGACTAATACAAAATGAGAAATATTGTATTTCACGTAAAAGATAATCATCAACATCACTGCATTGTTTGCTCAGAATTTTTTTCCAATACAGATTCATTGGAAATTTGCCATTAAATTAAAATGCTATACTACCTTCCCCTACCCTCCTCATACTGATTTTAACACATACCTCTTTGAAAGGCATTCAGATTACTTGTGTTTCTAGTTCTGAGATAAAATTTTGGGGTTGGGGTTGGGAGCGTGTGGAAAGGAAGAAAAGAAACTACTTCACCAATATCCTATCAGTGGTACGTGAGATGTTGGATACAACAGGCTGCTGTTAAGCTCATGATCGTGCCCATTCCAGTCCTGTGTGTCACCATATAGCCCAGTAAAACTCTGCTGTTGGTAGGAACAGGCCAAATGTTTTGTGTTGAGTCTGCAAGTCCTCAGCACTGTGATTGAGACTCACAGGCTTGCTCTGTCTGGGTTTTCTCTACCTGTCTGCAGATTTGCTTTGCCTGCATTAGCTATGACAGCAATTCCTCCAACTGACAATTGACAATCCATGGATAATTTGTTCTGTTATTTTTATTTGTATGGCACAGGAATCTTCTTTATATATTTATATATTTATATATATATATAATTATTATTAGATTTTTTTATACTTATATTCAAGTCAGTGTACGAAGTCTGTGGGTGCTCCCATGCAGATCCTGCCTTTGCTGGCAAGGGTGGGAGCAGTGCTGAAGGTTTACTTGGTTCTTTTGCAAACAATAATCTCCCAAGGTTAATTCTAACTTCATAATGCTTTTTTTTTTTTCCAGTCTCAGCTATCTAAGGCATCCCTTAATCAGTTCACATGTTCATACAGCACTCCAAGCAGAAACTTTTTACCTCTTTAAAATAAGGAAGTAATGAACCCATTTATGTGAAACAAGAAGTATAAAAAAGTTAAGGCAAAGGCTTTCAAGCTTTTAGACCTTGTTTTAGTTCTTTTTTTCTACCATATTCAGGAAGGTACTTCCTCCAGAAAGGTTTTCTCTTCCCATCTACCACAATTATTCACTTCTAATGTATGTCAGACTACTTAATCACCCTCACTGCTAAAATGGTATCATTCCTTTCCTGCTGACAGTCAGTCTTCAGTTCTGGCCACTGGTTCCTTTCAAAAACTTTTTCTGGGACCTTTAACTCCTGGCACTTCACCCATTCATCTGTATGTATGAGATGTTACCACCTCTTGATTATTTCTGCATCCTGCTGGCTTTTCATATTGGTAGAAAGCACAAGTGCTTCCCTGTTTTTTGCTGTTTAACCTACACAGCATCAGAACCCAATCTAACTATCAGCTGTTTCTAAATCCAAATTTCTGGCTTGTTGCAGGAAAGCCTTTAAAGTAAGAGGAGAGCCTGATAGCAGTCAGCAGTGACCCAGAGGTGTCTGCTCAAGAACTCAGTTTTAATCCCAGAGGTTGATTAGGCCTAAATACTGTATTTTACTAAAAAGGAAAAAAATAAAAGTGATGTCTGGCAACATGTGGTAATATATGAAATATACTAATAATCCATGTACTTTGTCAATCCTAGCCATGGCACAGAAAAAAGAGTTTTTCTCGCTTTTTCATTTCAATAGATCTGTGCAACATTTTGAGTTGTAATTGACATAAACTTTTAAGGATCAGTAAACTGAAGGTTAAATGTTTATAAATGCTTATAAAATATATGTTTACAGAGCTTCTGCAGTGATGAATCTTGTTTGAACAGTTTAAGATTCACACAGCCTGAGGGTCTTCAATAATGTTAATAGCTTTATTGTGCTGCTGCTCTGAAACAAGCTCACTCAGATGGTATTTTCCTAGAACTGCTTTAAAAAGTCACTCGTCTCTCACTTTCTTCTGCCCCTCAAATCTACACAGACCGAAACTCACCAGCAGTCAAAAAAGTGCCCCTTGTCTTACAGATGAGAGGAGGTTCAAGCAATAGGTCTGTCCTAGGCGCTGGAAGGGAACATTGGCACAGCTGAGCACACTTCACTTACATGGCAAGAGCAGCAGGGTCACACCATTAACATCAGCTTTCTAAACTTTTTCTTTCCCCTCTTGCTATGTTTATGGTCCTTAAAATTTCTCTATCACCTCATTATTACTCATCACTCTCCTGGACTAAATTTCCCTTCATGTACTTCTTTCTACCAGTGGTTTCAGTTGTTATTCCAGAATTTCTTCTAAGGAAACAAAAGCTTTATTCTTCTATTAAAACTGCTATAAAAATATATAAATATATAGCTACTCGTATCCCACATCAAACATCACTGCTTGGTCAACATTCTGAGAAAGTAAGCTGGTCTCATGCACATGCTGATAGACTAAATTAAACACATCCAATGAGGTTTTTTATCTGTATAATACTCACCTATTTTCTACCTGGCCTCTTTTTCACTTTAAATTGTGTCCCAATCATAAGAGAAGAAAAAGCATTCAGAAGGGTTCTCTGTCAGCTGCATCATCAGCCACAGCAGTGACATCAGCCACAGGCAAGGGAAAAATCCATAGTTCTGATATATACCCACTTTATTAATGAGTTTCATCTGAAGACACATGCATTATGGATCAACCCTAATTTATAAGTTATTTGACATTCAAAAGTAAGAGCTTTTGCCTTTGTGAAATTAGAAGCTTGCTTAAAAATCTTAACGATAACTTTATTGCATCTAGTGCTTTTAGCTAATTTGGGTGGTCAGCAATATTATTATACTTCATAAATTAAGTAAATACCTACCTGCATGTTTTATTTGCTCTATTCTGTAAAATTTTTACTCTTTTGTCAAGGCAGCTCAAGAAGAGTTGGTTTAAATTAGAGTTATTCTTCTCTTCAGCAGACAAGCAGAACAATGCCACTGCAAGTCAGAGACTGTTTCCAGACATTCCTGCTATACTGTGTTCTTCCAGAGAGTAATGAGACATCCTGTGACGTCCAAAGACTGGTATAAATACAGCTGAGTAATTTTTTAGTAGATCTTCTACTGGTTCTCTCACACTGCCTGCCTGTCTGACCTTCCTTCTCAGGATTTTGGCCTGCAAATGGGAAACTGTGTCTGTATTATGACTAATGATGCGTTGCTTACAGTTACCGACTTCTTGCCCCCAGGTTATACAATTTTTATGCTTCTATGGTTATGGATGCAAAAAGGGCTAAAGCAGAAAAATTCTTCAGCTTTCTCTCACAAGTGTGTGGGAAACTCTTCTTTCACATGCAGCCTAAGGAAAACAGATAGGACGTTAAGTAAATGACTTTTCTGTCCTTGCACCTGTTGTTTTTTACTGTATTGTTTTGGGAACACTAAGACAAGTTTTGGATACAGGTGTCTTGCTGTTCGACCTATCACTTTTGAGACGTGGTAGGTCAAGAGGCCAATCGTGAATTTTCTCTAGAAAACCATATTATAAAAGGTAGACTTTACATTAAAGCGGGGCTTCGGCCGTAGGTTCCTGACCTGAGTCTGCAGTCTCTCTTTTGCCTCTACCTGAGGTCTACAGTGACATATGGTCTCCTGCCTAGTGAGGTGGTGAGGATGGTTATGATTTCCTTGTGACAGAAGGTTGGCTGAACACAGGTGTTTTCCCAGTTTACAAGGTTTCTGCCAATTATTTTCTTAATGTTGGTAGGTATACATAGGATATAAACCTTCTTGTTCTATAACAATTACCATAGAAGCAAGCAAAAGAAGAACACCGTCATTAAAACAGTAGTGTTTTCTTAAAAAAAAGAACAACAACCCACACAATGGAATAAAAGCAGAATGAGCACCATCTTCAAACTTTTCATTATCAATTTTAGTCAATTGTTACTGTTGTTATAGCAGATTAGATTCCTCTGCTTAGTGACCTCATTCAGATGTGCACTACATTAGAATAGAAGGATGCTGGCATTAACTCAGTTACTTTTTTTGTGACTTTCTGCTGACTTTCATTACGGCAGCAGCTGGACTGAAAATAAAATCACTAAAACTGAAATTTATGTGGTATTCTAGTGTTAGGGTTTAGGATTTTTTCCTTTTGTCTCTTTCTCTTAGGGAATTTTCTCCCATTTGGTTGCTAAAAGACAGTAACGACCAGGTACTTAAGAGAGACGAAAGAAGTTGCCACGGGAAGGATGCGCCTGGCTCGTGGGGTTTCTTGTGGAGGGGCAGAGATACTGCAAGAATTGGGCTGGGGAAAAGGGGGCTGGGCGCAGCTCCTTGCTCTCATGCATTCCCGGCATTTGAAGGGGGAAAGAGGCTGAGGTCGCTATGGAAATAACTGGCCACCCCTGTGAGTTTCTGCCTCCTGCTGCCTTTGTTCTACCGTGAGTAGTTCTGCTCGTGGGAGCGGCCACTGCACTGGGAGCTTGTTAACAGCCTGCCTCACCAAACAGAGGACCCTTTGCCATTTGCTGTGGTACCTCAGGGGAAACCCCGGGAACCTCAAGCCCTTTCCTCCTCCCAGCGAGCCTTTCCCTGCCCTATTTGTGAGCCAGGCACCCCCTGCCCAGCCCCTGCCGCTTCTCTGCCATGGCTCCCAGGTTTCTTTCCTACACTGTAGCCCTTCACCCCCTGCCTGCCGGGACGCCCCGCGGTTCCAGAGGCAGCTGCGCAGTTTTCCATATATCTCATCTATCACCTCAGGATTTTGTTGGTCCCTGCTGAAATAAAAAGGGCAGGACTGATGGTCCTTTTTAAGCCTTTATTAAAAGTGATCAGCTCGGGTGGGTGCTCCGGCCAGCTTCGTTGCCCCCAGCTTCGACGAGGAGGAGGAGGAAATTCGGCTCTATCACTCCCTGTGATAGAGCCGGGCCTTCAAGCGTTCCTCACGAGGCGTGGCTGTATACCCAAGGGTATACGAAGGCCATGGTGGTAATTCGCTGTCCTCAGGGCAGTGGCTCCAATAGACTTTTTTGTTACGGTGACTACTTGGACAGCTCAAAAGCTGGCCAGGTAGTAATTGCCTATAGAGTAG
>JACBWW010001661.1:0-12150 GCA_020086605.1 Lanius collurio
GGGGTGGTTATGGGATGTGGCAGGGATTGCAGGGGTTGGCAGGACCCTCCAGGAGGTCAGCCCACCTTCCTAATGACCCTCCTTCAGAGCCACAGGGCTTTTTGCCTTCAGAGACCCTTTGCAGAGGCTGATTTCTCACCATGGCACATCACTGAGCATTAAAGTGGGGATGTGCACCCAACTGGATGAAGAAACCACAGAGAATACACACCTCTGGATCCTCTTGGCACCACAAACTCTGCAGCTGCTATTGAAATTTATGGCTCAGTGGATGAGCAGGAGGGGAGGGCACCAGCTTGGAGATTTCTATAATCCAGAGGCTCATCAGAACTATCAGAATGAGGAGTTTCCTTGTCAGGAACAGCCCTGTAGCCTTTGGGGACTGCTGCTTGTGCCACCCCTGCCATGGCAGGGACACCTCCCACTGTGCCAGGCTGCTCCCAGCCCCAATGTCCAGCCTGGCCTTGGGCACTGCCAGGGATCCAGGGGCAGCCACAGCTGCTCTGGGCACCCTGTGCCAGGGCCTGCCCACCCTCCCAGGGAACAATTCCTGCCCAATATCCCCTCCATCCCTGCCCTCTGGCACTGGGAAGCCATTCCCCTTGCCCAGGCACTCCATCCCTTTAAAAAGTCCTTCTCCATCTCTCTCCTCAGCTCCATAAATGTCCTCAGGAAGTCACAACTCATTCACTGGGCAGGAGGGAAGGATGAACAGCCCAGCCTGCCCTGGGAGCAGCCAGCTCTGAGCTTCAGTCCCAAGCAGGTGAGAGAATTGTGGAATATCCTGAGCTAGGAGGGATCCATAGAGATCATCAGCTCCTGTCCCTGCCCAGACACCCCAAATCCCCCCTGGGCATCCCTGGCAGCGCTGTCCAAACTCTCCTGGAGCTCTGGCAGCCTCGGGGCCGTGCCCATTCCCTGGGGAGCCTGGGCAGTGCCAGCACCCTCTGGGGGAAGAACCTTTCCCTCATCTCCAGCCTGAGCCTGCCCTGACCCAGCTCCATGTTGTTTTTGAAGTTTGTTCAGTTTCTTCCTTGGGAAGGTTTTAGATCCTACAACTGGCACATGAATCCCAGCCAGTTCCTGAGTCCTGGTTTCATCCTCACAGACTCAGCTGTCTGAGCTGATTGCCTTTACCAGGTGTTTCTCCATTTGAAGCAAAGTTTGTTGGGTGTTTTTTCACAGAGGAATTGGAAAGAGATGAAGCCAACCCTCTGGAGAGCCAGGGGGATCTGTGAGTCCTGTGGGCCAACCTTGATTCCTGTTTGTCCTCCCTGCACAGGTTGTCTTTGTCTTGGGGGACCCTTGACCTGCATAATGCCCACAGAATTAGGAGGAAAGTAAAAAAGAGAATTTCATTTAAAACAGATCCCGTTTAAAAGGAATTTGGTGGCAAATCCAGCCATGTAGGAAGAATGACTCTGCAAATAGGTGACAGTAATTAATGGTCAGACTTGATCATCTTAAGGTCTTTTCCAACTTAAACAAGTCTGTAATTCCATGATCCCTTCCTGGAACAACCTTATTGTTAAGAGGTTTTAGATGTTCTCAGCACATCCTGATATGAAGATTTTTACGAAGGAGAAGTAAAAGTTGGAGACAAAATAAACTCTTGTTGGGAACACGACATAAACAAAACAGGCAAAACAGGGAGGTGCTAATGGCTGCAAAGACTGATAATTAAATTATTAACAGTGGTTGTTATCATATTACATATTGACTTCACTGACCTGTAGTCACCTACATGTGTTTTTTGAGGCTGACCACTCATCTTCTGCTATAGCATGATCTTTATTGAGTTTATTAAAATGGATATTATTTTTCTTGCCAGCTGAGGTGGTTGAAATTCACTGCTGGCTTAGATCAAGCTGCAGTTTCAGCTTCCCAGTTTATAAAAGCTGGACTGCAGCAGTCAGAACTCCTCGCTGCAAATTCCTTTATCCCAGAAGTGACTGTCAAGATGAAATTTAATCTCAGGAGAAGAAAAGTGCACAACTCAAGCCAGGCAATAGAACAGAGCTCTTCTCCCATGTTTACCATTTCTCTCTGTGTTCCTTCAGCACTACAGTTTCTTGTCAGAACTGGAATTAATCTCTGAAAATATTGTCTTCACTGATAATCTTTTGAAATCTTTCTGCAGTTGGTTTGCAGGCAGAACAATTCTAACTTCTTAAATTAAGGTATCCAGCTATCACAATTCCAGCCTATAATTGAGTCCTTTACAAGTTCCTAATCTTTATCTGGAGGCTTGATGTCAGGGCCTTCCTAAATTTGCCATTCTCCTTGTGATTCATGTATCAAAGACAAACATTTTGTAGGAATATTGTGGAATTTTTAAGCAAGGAAGATGTGGCTACTTCACCACCAAAGCACAGCCCCCTGCACGTGGGGAAAGCACAGTTGGTGCTTTTAGGGTCCTGCATGCATGGAAGTGAGGGCAGCTTGTGCTGATCCTGCAGCCTTCCAGCTGAGAACGATGTCCCAGAAAGAGCCAGAAGTGACCTTGGGGTCCCCAGCACAGAGAGGACCTGGAGCTGTTGGAACGAGTCCAGGGGAGGCCATGGAGGTGATAAGGAAAGGCTGGGAGAGCTGGGAGTGCTCAGCCTGGAGAGGAGAAGCTCTGGGGTGACCTCACTGTGGCCTTCCAGGACCTGAAGGAGCTGCAGGAAACATGGAGAGAGACTGGGGACAAGGAATGGAGGGCCAGGACCCAGGGAATGGCTTCCCAGTGCCAGAGGGCAGGGCTGGATGGGATCTTGGGCAGGAATTGTTCCCTGGCAGGGTGGGCAGGCCCTGGCACAGGGTGCCCAGAGCAGCTGTGGCTGCCCCTGGATCCCTGGCAGTGCCCAAGGCCAGGCTGGACATTGGGGCTGGGAGCAGCCTGGCACAGTGGGAGGTGTCCCTGCCATGGCAAGGGTGGCACTGGGTGGGCTTTGAGGTCCCTTCTCACCCAAACTACCCTGGGATTCTGTAATTCCAGTGCTGGGTTTTGCCACATCTCAGTTTTCACTGAGTCATGTAATGCCCTGCCTTGGGAGGGACCCCCAAGAATTCCAGCTCCTGGCCCTGCACAGGACCACCCCACAGGACCACCCCAAACTTTTGTGCTGTTTAAGCTGGTGCTTCCTGAAACCCTTGCAGTCCTTCTCCAACCCTCCCAGCCATGCAGTACCTGCTCCAAACCCTCCTGCCACACTCCTGCAGCATCCCACATTGCCAGCTTTCCCAAGCCCTGGGCTGTGCCCACAGCACCTGGATTGCTCCAAGACTGATCTCAAAACACTCGTGGAATTTCCATTCTGCCATTCCACTGGGTTTGCTGCACCCCCAAACTACAACCAGCCCTCCTCAAAGCAGGTTTGGGGCTGTCCACAGCTGTTGTCCCTGTTCCCAAATCCAGCTTGGGTACCTCTATTCCAAGTCCAGCTACATTCAAGAGACAGGATTTGGGGTGAGAAAGGCAGAATTGGTCACAGGTCAGAGCGGGGATTGAGACCAGGCCACTGCTCAGCATCAAACAGCTGCCTTGGGGACTTCCAGCACACATGGGCTGCTCTTATCCTCTGGGAGACTTTTTGGACGTGGAGGCTCATTAACATCAGGGCAGGCTGCAGCATCTGGCCACAAGAACATCAATTAGCTGCCTACCAAGTTCTCCAGCAGCAAACAAAGGCAGAATTCCAGCCCTCAAACCGAATGGGTTTGTAAAAGGAATGGGCTACAAGCTCAGGCAGTCGGTGCCAAGTCAGCTCTGTGTTCACCAGGTTTGCTACAAGAAACAGAGGAAATGGGGGTTTGGCTTTCTAACAAAGGAACATCCTTTGGGACCTAAAGAAAGGAAAAAAATCCAAACATTTCCTGTCTGCCACTTCAGCTGAGGATGCAGAGCTGCTCTGGAGAACTCTTTTTTCCCTCTGAAAAAAGTGACACTGCTGTACTTACCCTTCCTTGGATGGTTGCATCTTTCTGCACCCAATTTCCATCGGCTCTGCCTGGGGACAGCTCTGTCAAAGCTGCTGTAATTGGAAACAACTCAAAAGGAAACACAGAGGAGTTCATGGAAGTGATGCTATAATTCAAAAGCATTCCAGCAGCTGGGAGCACCTTGGAGATGTTCCTGAGCCTTGGTAGTCAAAGGCACCAAGGGGGATTTTTAAAAACAGGGGAACAACCCAAGGCAAAGAAAATCTGCAACAGAAGAATGAGCTGAACCTACTCTCAAGGAATTCTGGGCTTTGAGTTGTTCCTCTCCACTGTCAGCAGAATAATGGGAGCTCATCCCTGGAAGAACTAATATCCACAGCCAAAGCCTTGACTGCAGACACATTGCTGGCACCCCTGCCACGATTTGGGTGCTGAGCTCACTGCACTTCACCCTTTCCTGCTCTCCAGTCCCTCTTGGCTGACAGTGGGATTTCTGGGGGAGAGCAGAAAGCTATCCCAAAGGGAGAAAAAAGTGGGATTTTTGGCACTGGCTTGAAACAAAGATAGATCAGCCCCCTCCTTTGAGATGCCCCAGGAATGTGGCCACAGCAGCAATTTAGAACCTCGTCCTTGCTAAGCACCATCATCATCCAGACTCACTGAGGTGCATCAGCTTTTCCCCAGGGTGCTCTGTCCATACCACAGGACATTCCCATGATCAGGGCTTTGGCCATTTGGATGAGCAAGAGGATCAGCTGTCCCTCTGCCCAGCTTTTGACATCTGCCAGGGCACCCGGGGTGCAGCAGCCTGGGCTGGAAGCTCTGGGGTGCCCAGCTCCTCCCGAGGCAGCCGGAGCCAGCCCCGACCCTCACGTGCTCCACACGGAGTCTCTGTGCAGGGGATGTTGGACAAACACTGCCAAACTGCTGATTTGATAACAAAAAAAGAGCAGGAACAGCAGAGAATCACAGAAAGAATTGTGGAATGGGTTGGCTTGGAAGGGATGTCCAAATTCATCCCATTTCACCCCCTGTGGTGGGCAGCGACACCTTCCACCATCCCAGGTTGCTCCAAGCCCCATCCAGCCTGGCCTGGAGCACTCCAAACACCAATGCAGAGTCAAACTTCTGCCTATCTTGTGGTTTTATGAAAGACTGATACCAAATTAAACTGAAGGGGTTAAATGAGGCTTTTCAATGAACTTAGACAGCGTTTAAGCCGGTGACCACAGAGCAAACCTGACATCAGGTGAATGAACCTGCAGCCTGTTTCCTTTACAAACCAATCTGGGTTTCTGCAAGGTCTCTCTGGGGGTTTCACATGGCAAATACCAACAGAAGACATGTTTCTAAGCAGAATTCTGCAGTCAAATTCAATGAGATTTTGCTTAATCATACATAAGCCTGAAGGGATAAAAGCAAACCAGGCAGAAACAGGACAGAGAAGGATCTCATCCAAGCAGGAATTTATTTAGGATGGACTAAAAGCTCCAGAGCCCAAAGGAGAAGAATTAGTAAAACCCAAAGAAAGCAGAAGGCAGTGGTCAGCAGCTCCCTGCCAAGGAGCAGGCACAGGCTCCCTGTAAAAAACAGTGCAAAAGCAGCCCTGGAAGCTGGGAGCATGGAAATAAACTGGATTATCTGAGGGGATCCAGCAGCAGGAGCCCCAGGCTCACTGGGATTGTGGACCCGAGGTAATGAGTGTAAGGTCTAAAATCAACACTAGGGACCTCACAAATGCCCTGCAGCATTAAATCTGGACCAGTGCTGCCATCCTGCAGCAATTCCAGCTTTTCCACCTTAGAACATCCCTGCCTTTGGCCTCAACCAGCATTTCCACTGAGGGGGGTGTGGGAAGGCGTTCCCAAAGAACATGGAAAAGGGGAGCAGTTTGTGACTGTCACAGTCTTACAAGAAATCCTCAAAGTTCAGGGATCTGTGGAAAGAATCTCAGAATGGTTTGGGTTGGAAGGACCTCAGAGCCCATCCATGTGCAGGGACACCTCCCACTGTCCCAGGCTGCTCCAGCCTGGCCTTGGGCACTGCCAGGGATCCAGGGGCAGCCACAGCTGCTCTGGGCACCCTGTGCCAGGGCCTGCCCACCCTCCCAGGGAACAATTCCATAACAATATCCCATCCATCCCTGCCCTCTGGCAGTGAGAAGCCATTCCCCCTCATCCTGTCATTCCAGGCCCTTGGAAATAATCCCTGTCGATGTTTTCTGTGGATTCCTTCAGGCACAAACCTCTCCCACCCTCTTACCCAGCCTGAGATCCTGGGCCACAGCCTGGACCCACACTGGTGCCAGTGGAACACAATTCCATGAGACATCCATGAGAAGCCTGGCTCCTGTTGGGCTCTGGGCTACCCTGGAGAAGCTCATCCCAAAGTGTGGCTTGCAGCTGATGAGGAATTTTGATTAATGTTAACTAAGGGCATTTACACTGTGGAGAACCTGTAACATTTGCTGTCTTCACATTATTAAAAAAAAAAAGAGAGGAAAATTTTGCATTCCAGGCCCAGGCAGCTGGAATTTGACTGGATTTTTGACACACTGAAGTGTCTGCACCTGATCCTTGCAGAGCTGTTGGATAAAGAGAGGTGCTTTATTAACAACAATGCAAGCAGCCCTCAGAAATCTTCTTGGAAAAGGAGCAGTTTGGACACACAGAGATTCATTCCAGCCCCTTGCCTGCCAAGGATTGAGGAGGATGTTGCTGTGCCTCAGCCAGCGAGGATGAGGAGGAATTTGAGTTATCTGCTGAGGGAATCTGATGATGCAAGAGATGCTCCGTTAATGAGCCACTTAACTGGAAGGAGCTCAGCGTGAAAGGCCAAGGACTGCGGGAAGGTTTTCCTGCTGATTCCTGTGGATCTGGACCTCTGCACCCAGAAACCCCTCACACCCTGTTCATTCACCCAGCTTGTCCAAGCACTCAGCTGCTTCCAGGAACTGGGAGTTTGGCAAGGCTCGGGCTGATGCTTTGGGCTTCTTTATTTTTGTAGGAAGAAGAGGGGAGAGATTTTTTTCCTTTCTCATTACGATTGTGCAGTTCAGCTCCTTTTGTTTGTCTCTCCCCATAAATCGCAGGGATTTGGGGTAGAAGAGACTTTCCAATCTGAAGCTGAGGCATTTAATTAGGGAGACACTGAAGTTGGTGATATTTATTGCCCAGCTAAAGCTGGAGTTGTATATTCTGTGTAGTCCATAACATCTACGAAAGGCATTTTCTGTATCACCTCCAGTTGCTACCAGAACCTAAAACAATGCACCCCAAAGCTTCATTTTGCCATGGTTATAAAAATCTGGGCTGGCCAGTTGGATTTCTTTTAGAGGCCGTGCACTTCAGAGTAGAGTTCTGTATTTATCAGGGTGAAAATGAGGGAAAAGAGACCTTAAAGCCCACCCAGTGCCACCCCTGCCATGGCAGGGACACCTCCCACTGTCCCAGGCTGCTCCCAGCCCCAATGTCCAGCCTGGCCTTGGGCACTGCCAGGGATCCAGGGGCAGCCACAGCTGCTCTGGGCACCCTGTGCCAGGGCCTGCCCACCCTCAGAGCCAGGAATTCCTTCCCCATGTCCCATCTAATCCTTCTCTCTTTTGGTTTGAACCCATTCCCTCTTGTCCTGTCACTACAACACTTTCGCCTTTAGCATTCAGAAATAGCACAAAATAATTTTTACTTTATTTCTTGCCTCCCTGTGCCCCAAAACAAGAGAATTTGTAACTCCCCCTGCTTGGCCCAGAAGACAAAAGTGATAAAAGCAACAGAGATTGGGTTGAATCCTTTTTTCCAACAGGAAATGAATAATTGCACTTTATTAAATAATGAGTAAAAAAGAGAGAAAGGGAAGGTTTTGATCGGTTCTATTCTATCCTGATTGATAATTAATAACTCAGAGGTCTGAAAGACTTAAAGTTTGCTACAGTTTAGGATCACACATCAGATTTGGCACCTCTGGCCCAGACCTGAACTTGCTGAGGCAGCTCCCGGAGGATTTTTGCTGCCTGTAAAACACCTCCTCCTCTCGCAGCTCCTTCCCTCTGCAGCCCCACAAGATCAAAGTATAAGGAACAAATGGAACGATTTCTTTACAACTTCAAGGTAAACCTAATTTGCTGTAAAGCTGCAAAAAGCAGCGAGGAGCTGCTCTTCCCTTGGTTTCTGCACCAGGAGCTGGAGGGATGAAGGAAGTGCAGCCACCCAGGGCAGCAGGAGCTGGGAGGTGGCAAAACTCGGGTCCCATTTCAGGGAATAAAGTAGACTTGGAATTGTGGGCGTTTGCACTTTGGGATTTCTCATCTACAGCCCAATGAAATGAAGATCAAAAGGTCCCTCATCCCAGTTTTTGGCTCAGGGTCAGCCCCAGGAGCAGACAGGTCAGAATTAAACAGTTCTGAGGTTCAATTCCTGCACCAGCAGGTTCAGGAAAGGTGGGAGGAGATGGATCACACCTTTGGGATCTGCTGTCCCAGAAGGAAAACAATTACAGGGGAGGCTGTGGGTATTGGGGTACTGGATGTACAGGACCTGCACTGGGAAAAAGCTGGATAAAATGGAAAGAAATGGGAAGAAAACCCCCTTGTACTGATAAAAAGTATTGGAGTGTGAGAGGCAGAGAGCAGGACAGGTGCTGGAGGTTGATTTTCTTGGTGACATCTGCTCCTGCCCCACCTCAGGCCCTCTGGTTACACCCTAATGCCAGGAACACACAAACCCCAACTCCACCTCAGGCCCAGCCACAGCCAGAATTCCCAGGACATTAAAGAAGGAGGAAGGGAACCTCCACCAATGAGCCCCAAACTGGACAGTCCCTGATACCCCTCAGGTTCACACAAGGACTGCCTGATACGCTGCAGTTTTTGGTCATGACTGAGCCATTCCCATTTACCTTTATTCCCATTTATTTATTCACTATTCCCATTTATTCTGCAACAAAAAGTCCTCTTCTTCCAGCCCAAATATGCTGTCAAGGATTTGGGAATAACTTTTATATTTTACAGTGCTTGGGCTGTGAAGAATTAAAGGGGAGGATCTTTCACCTGAAATGTTCCCAACCAAGTATTTTAGATAAAATATGTGTTCAGGACGGGGAACTTGGATTATCAGGCTTCTTGTGGGGTTTGATGCATTTCCACAGTCCCCAGGGAATATTTCTCTGCACCAGACACACTCATACACTGCAGGATGGAATGTGTTTGCCTTTCTGTGGTAAAAATTCCCCCTGTTCGGCCATTTCCCGGGAGGGCTTTGTGTTTGGGTGTCTCCAAGCACTGCTCACGGTGAACATTTGCAAACACACTTCCCAGGATACAACATTCCCCCTCTGGAAAGGTCCACTGTCCTTCACCAGCCTCCCAGGGGATTTTTCAGCACCTTGTAGTTGTGGTTTCCTACAGGACACGAGGCCAAAATCCAGATGGATTCAATTACCTGGAAACAGCCCTGGTACGCTCCCATTCCACTGGTGATTGCACTGCTGCTTTATGGAAGGGAAATGTGGAATTAACACTCCCCACACCACTTCCAGGCCTGGAATATTGACCACGGATCAATAGGGAGGCCCTGGCAGCAAATCCAAGGTCATTCCTATGCACAGGGAGGTCGTGGCAGGAGGGGGAACAGCAAATCCAGAGGGAAAAGCCCTAAAAAGAGCCCTCTCCCCTGAGTTTTAAGGCCAGCACACACGGAGGGAGCAGTGAAACACAGATTTGGGTGTTGGGTCCTGCTCTTCCAATGCTGTTGGAGTCAATTGGATATTCCTGCTGTTTGCAATCTCAGGATATTTTTGTGTCCTGGCACACCAGGCACTGCTGGGGGGTTGAGGCATCTCTTTTAGGACCTTAAAACACAAGGTGGGAAAGAACAAAATGCTGCCACACCTGTAACATTTCAAACTGGGGGGGTTTTCCTGGTGCTGATATTCAGGTGAATTTGTGTTATCAACAGCAAACATTAATCACAAAAAAACCCAATTAAATAGAAGAAAAAGCCCCAAAACATGGAAAACCAGCCCAGATTAATCAAATAAGAAATAATTTCTCAAAAAAATTGCTTCTTTGTGTGGTTTATGTTTCATCATGATCAGGGAATTGTGGAATCATGGAATGATTTGGGTGGGAAGGGATTTACCTCCCATCCAGTGGGCAGGGACACCTTCCACCATCCCAGGCTGCTCCACCCTGGCCTTGGGCACTGCCAGGGATCCAGGGGCAGCCACAGCTTCTCTGGGCACCCTGTGCCAGGGCCTGCCCACCCTCCCAGGGAACAATTCCTGCCCAAGATCCCAGCTAAATCTCTTTTTTCAGCCATTCCCCCTTCTCCTATTAATCAGCTCCTAACTGGGTTATTTTGCCCATCTGCCTCTTGCTGGTTGTTGATTCCCCTTTCCCAGCCCTTCCACATTCCCATCACATTTCACAACGGGTCATTATCCTGAGAAATCCAATATTTGCTCCCATCTCTCTATAGAGAGATGCTGGCACAGTCTGGGATTATTTGAAAGCGAAATGACATTTTTGCCATGGATAAAACAGAACGAGTTGCTGTAAAAAACCTTTGGAAAAGCTCGTTTTGGTCAACCTGAGACCACAGTGAAGGAACTGAGGTCATCACTCCATGCTCCACATATCCACACATTAAACCCCAAACCTACACAAACACAAAGGTAACTTCCCCTGAAGCTTTTTCCCAGTCTGGATCTCACTTTTCATCCTCTTAAAGTTATCCTCAGCTTCCAATCTACAGCGGTGGAAAAAGAATTTCAGCCTCCTCCTCCTTCCACAGGAAGCAGCAGAAAAAGGAGAAAATTCGGTATTTTAATGCCCAGCAAAGTTTGTGCATTTCATGATCCCCCTCTAGTGACTTTTTTGGGAATACCACTGTGGCTAAAACAGGACGTGCAGCCAGGCAATTCCCTCCTCTTTTAAAGGACTGTGGGGTATGAAACTCAAGGATAATTTTCAAAGGAAATTAAAATGATTTTCAATAGAAAAGGATTCAGGAAGTGGAAAGTTCAGTCCTCCACATTAAGAGCAGCTCACCTCGAGTTTTCCACACCAGCAGCTTGGTCCGGAATTCCTGCTCCTTTTTCCCTTGGACACATTTTCCTTTGGCCTTGGCAGTCACCTTGTGGGGTTCCATAACTCCGTGACCCACTTCCCCTGCCCTCATTTCCCAGGTAACCTTCCAGCTGGTTTTCCTGGGGGAAGGAGGACCTTGTTCTGAGCAGGAGAATCAGGTGTGGAGCTTCCAGCTCTGGATTTCCTCAGGACAGAAAACCTGACCCATAATATACAATCTATTGCTGTCCAGACTCCAGGAATAACCTCAGCATGGATGAATTTGGATAGAACCTCCAACCCCCCCAAATCAGAGTTCATATCATGCTGGTTTGGAGAATTTTATTCTAATTTTTGAGCTTAATTTTTCCTCAGGCTTTAAATTCACCAGGTGGCCTTGGGTTGATTGACTTTCTTGGTTTTATTGAGATGTCAGAATTCCTCAGAGTGGAAAGAAGGGATAACACAAGGAATACTCCCATGGGATAATATTTCCACAAGGAGAAACCCCCAAAGGTCAAGGAAATGTCATCATTCCTCACCTTAAAAAAATTCCAGGGGGCATTTTCAAGAGGTGGCACCTGAGACCAGGAGCCTGCACAGGATATTCCCAACATGGAGAGAATCTCCATCAGCCCAATGGGATTGAGGGATTGAATTGTTTTTAAAAGCTGTGCCACTGCTTGGGTTATCCCAGTAGCCATGTCTGACCGGAAAATGCCCCAAATTCCCAAATCCCAGTTTGCAACTTCTCTGGGATGGTGCTTGCTATGATCTTTGGGATTTTAAGGGTTAAGTGACTTTTCCAAGGAACATTCTTTGGGAGCACAGCTTTTTCTGGCCTTCCCAACTCCAGCTTAAATTCTTGGGGTCAGCTGGGGAATTTCAGCACTGCTGGACTGGAATCCTGGCCCCAAACCAAAGGTCTTGAGCTCCACAATGGAGAAATCCCAGGGCACACACGGAGCATCTGATGTCAACAAAGGAAGCCACGAGAACTCCAGCACCCCAACATCAGGGACTGGTTTGGGTTGGAAGGGCCTCAAGGCCCCTCCAGTGCCACCTCTCCCATGGCAGGGACACCTTCCACTGTCCCAGGCTGCTCCAAGCCCCGTCCAGCCTGGCCTGGAGCTGATTTGGTTCATTCCAGGTGCCAGAACAGG
>JACBWW010001662.1:0-12150 GCA_020086605.1 Lanius collurio
ACTCAGCAGCCGGGCGCTGCTGCTGCACATCTGGACACGCCGTGCCCGGCACAGGGGAGGGGATCCATCGCAGCTTTGCTGCCCTGCTGCTGCTTTCATGCCCTGCAGGGCTGTTTCCCAGCCTGGCCTGGCTGCAGCTCCTCCCCAGCCTCTGCAGGAAGGCATTTGGCATCAGCTGACAGGGTGCCCAAACTGCAGCATGGGCCATGCACTCTCTGAAAACCCCTGCAATTTCCTGCTCTCTGAGGAGATCAGGAGTGGTGGCTTTTTGGAGGAGGGAGGGTTCCAGCCCAGCCCCAAGAGCCTGGGCATCTTCCTGATCCTGATCCATTTCTTTTACCCATATTGCCTCCTGAAGAGGCCACCTCCCTGATGGGGAACAGTTCCACCTTACCTAGCTGTCCCTCTTCCTTTCTCCAGAAATGAACATAGAGGCTCTGTGGAATGCGGCATTTGGTGAAAGAAGGGAGGCAATTCCCGGCATGGCCACAGGCACAGGAGGTAATTGCTGTGCCGGGATCAGCACTCAGTGGGACTGCATGGCAGCAGCTCTCCCACACTGGGCCTGCCCGGTCTGACAAGGCCTGACTCTGTCCCCTTGAGCTGTGGGAGCTGTCCCAGCAGAGGGAGAGAGGGGCACATGTGCCGCTGCCTGCTGCAGATTTCCCAGGGTATAAGGAAGGTTTCCTACTGTGGCAGTGGGAGAGCCCTGAGGGGCCCTGGGCTGCCCCAGCCACCCCTCCAGGGATGTTGCACAGGGCCTGCAAAGAGGGAGGAGAGTGACCAGGAGGCAGCCCAGAGCTCCCCAGGCCCCTCTGCAGCTTTGGCCATGTCCATTGACATCTGGCTCCCACGGCCTTACACAACCCCATTGCAGTGCCCAGTTCCCTCAGGCAAAGGGGATCCCAGCACACCATGGAATGGTTCTCATCTGTGCTCCCTTCTAGATTGGGAACGCAACTTGGATTATTTGGAAATGCTGGTGAATGATGCTGGGAACATATTGGAGAATGCTGGAGGCAAGTTCTCAACGTCCCTTTCTACTGACACTATGATCAGTGTGACTGTGGCAAGAGCTCACTCATGTGCCACTCTCCTTAAGATCATCTCAATGCTGAAGGATTCTGGAAACCTTGCCCTGCTCCCTTTCTCATGCCCTGAGTGATCCCACAGGGTCGCTGTCAGGGGAGGAAGCAGCATTTAGCTGTCAGTCTTCTTCCCATGTGCAGTGCCAGTTGTTCCTTCCGTGTGCTCTGTGCAGCCACAGAGAAAAGCAGAGAGGGAAGGGGCCGGGCCCAGGGCTGTGCCCTGCGTGGCTCCTCTGCCAGCCCCAGGGAGCCTGAGCTGCTCCTGCTGCCGCTGCCAAGCCCTGGCCTTGGCTGCAGCTGAGTTTAGAGCTGCCGGCAGCTCCAGGGAGTCCTTTGTCCCCTGACTGCCCGGCAAGGGGCTCCTTCCAACCAAGCATGGGGCCTCTGCAGGCACCGGGTCCCTCTGCCCGTGCTCCCGAGTGGAAGACAGAGATGAGGGAGCGTCGTGGAGAGCACCCATCACCCAGGTGACCTCACTGCCACTTCGGCCTGAAAGAGAAATGGAATTACTTTCCATTTAGGTCCTCCTAGAGGGAAGAACCAGGACATAAAAGACAAGAAATCCTTGGAGGCATCCAGACTGCTGGACCAGATGCTGAATGACCTGGAGAGACGCCGTGGTGGGTGCATTTCCCTCAGCCTTCTCCTGAGACTCAGCAGCCTGGGGCTGCCGCTGCACATCTGGACACGCCGTGCCCGGCACAGCGGGAAGGGATCCATGGCAGTCTCGCTGCCCCACTGCTGCTTTCACGCCCTGCAGGGCTGTTTCCCAGCCTGGCCTGGCTGCAGCTCCTCCCCAGCCTCTGCAGGAAGGCATTTGGCATCAGCTGACAGGGTGCCCAAACTGCACCACAGGCCATGCACACCCTGAGATCCCCTGCAATTTCCTGCTCTCTGAGGAGATCAGGAGTGGTGGCTGTTTGGAGGAGGGAGGGTTCCAGCCCAGCCCCAAGGACCTGGGCATCTTCCTGATCCTGATTCACATCTTTGACCAGTATTGCCTCCTGAATATGCCACCTCTCCCAATGGGGAACAGTTCCACCTGACCCAGTGGTCTCCCTTCCTTTCTCCAGAGATGAACCACAAGTCTGTGCAGATGGTAGCACATTCCAGAGGAAACAATGGCTCTGTGCAAGACCCTGCTGCAGAAAAGGACGACATGCCAACCATGGGCACAAGCACAGGAGGTAATTGCTGTGCATGGCTCAGCCCTTGGGCAGGGCTATGTGGCAACATCTTTTCCCCCAGGGCCGCCCTTGCAGGGCCTGGCAGCAGCCAAAGCTGGAGGTGCCTTGGCTTCGAGGCCTCTGGAGCTCTTTCTGCAGCCCCTGGGAAACGGGACTGGTGCACCAAGGTCCCTCCTGCTGCAGCTGCCTCCCGGAGCCGGCCCTGAGTGCCCAGAGGCCTGAGGCAGAGGAGCAGCCCCAAGCGGGAGCCCTGCTGGCAGCCCAGGGCCAGAGCCAGCCCTGGCTCCCACACTGGGCAGGGCTGCTGTGTGTCCTGACAGGGCCTGACTCTGTCTCCTTGGGCTGTGGGAGCTGTCACGGGGCACGGAGGGTCAGGCTGGCAGCTACTGCTGCTTCAGGGATGGCTTTGGCCCGTGTCCCTCAAAGGAGCCCCAGCACGGGCTCACACTCCCCATTGCTCCCACAGATGCAGCCAGCACCACAACACGTGTTCCCAGTGCCCAGAAGTGGATAGGAGGAGGGTTCTTTTGGGAAACACGCTACTTGCTAGAGTTAATGGCAGGCCTGGTTGGTGCAGTGCTTATCTCCATGTTATGCTGTGCTGGAATCTGGTATTGCTGGAAGAGAAAATGGTGAGTGTTTCGTTGCTCTCCCCCTCAAACAGCTTCCCTTAAAGGCTGCTTGTAGACAGGAAACATTCCCAGTGAGGCTGCTGTGGAGTTGTGGCGAGTCCATGGTTGTCCAAACAACTCTGCCGAGGATTCTGCTGCTGTCCAGTGCTTTAATTGGCCTCTGAATTGCCAGGCCTTGTCCTGGGGAGCCCGCTCAGGCTGCAGCCAGTGCTGGCTCCCACGGAGGCTGCCTGGCCAAGAGCAGCCCCAGGAGCACCGGGCAGAGGCAAAGCAAGGTGGGGAGGAGAAAGAGCGGGGACGAGATTGCCCTTGAAAGGCAGATGCGCTCTGGGACCCGCTCCTGGCCAGGGACCCTGCCCAGAGCCATCTTCTGCTGGCCGGGGCCTTGAGGGGCAGCTGTCCACCTGGGCCAAGGTGTGCCAGCAGCTGCAGCCGTGCCGGGGAGCCTTGCCAGCTCTGGGCCCTGCTGGGGAGGAGGGTCCCTGTGTGCTAGGTGCAGCTGGGGGCCTCAGCCACCTCCTCTCTCCACAGTCACACCTCTGCACCTTCACAAGACTGGCCAAAGACATTTGTCGAAGAGGCCTTTACATATCATCCGTCATCTTCAGGCCAGCGTCCAGCATCCGTGCCATGGCCACGTTATCAGTTTGTTACTGTGGACATGCTCTCAGCACTGGGAACAGGACCCTCTGTCCTTGAAGGCACTGGCCCTGCTCCTGAGTAAGGGCTGAAGGTGGGCTCCTCCTGCCAGGGCAGGGGTTGAGCTCAACACCCATTCTGGTGCCTGGGTGGTACCACCAGAACTGGCGGAGCTCCTTGTCTGGGCACAGCCAGGGCTGGGCAGGCAGCAGCCGGGCACGGGGCTGCTGAGACCATCAGCTATTATTTTTCATTTGTCAAGATTTCATTTCATATATTTTTCATTTTGCCAGATTTAGAAATATTTTTCATAGGAAAAAAATCCCCAAATGTTTGTTCCCTTTTTCCACAATTGTTATGTATTTCTTAAAGTAGTTTTAGAATTGTGGAAAATTTAGAACATTTTTACGCTTCTGGAATAAAAAATAAAATTGCATTTTATTGGTAATCTTTACATGGGGAAGAACTAAGACACCCGAAGACACCCAGCCTGCTGGAGAGGCTCTTTTCCCACTGGACATTTGTACCTAGTCACAAGCCAATAACCTAAAGCCTTTTCGCAGACATTTTGCAGGACTATTGACAAGTTCACCTCTTAGTCTTCAGAGGCAAACTTTGAGCACAGCAGAAAGCTCTTCAAGGCAGGATCTTTCTTTGCTTGTGGGAGAGCTTGCTCTGTTCTAGAACAGAGGTTCTCTCAGCTTCCTGCAGCCCTGCTCCGCCCCAAGGCTGTCCTGAGCCCTCTCCTCCAGCTGGTGCAGTCCCATGGAGCTGCTGTAAAAGGCAACAGCTCTGCAACACCCGCTCAGCTGGACTGGAGAAGCTTTGTGTCCTTCTTTAGATAAGGCTGTTGGCTTCTCTAAACACAAGTTTAGCTTTTGAATGCTGTGTTTCACCTGGCAGAAGAACTCATGCTCTGTTTCTTATGGAGGCTAAACTCCCATTGGCTTTAGAAGCTTTCTGGCCAGCAGAAGGCCTGGAAAACCATCTAATGCAGTCATATAGTGCTTAAAATGGCCCAGTCTGTGTATGAAAAGAAGCTTGTTTAAATGCTGGAGCCCACCAGAGCATCCCTCCAGGGCATGTCTTTCTCCCCCCCCACCTCCATGACTGCCACACAGCACGGTTTGACAGTTCTTTTCTCAAAAGCTGAATGGCTCCATTTTATTTGGGGAAAAAAAAAAAGGTAAATGTTCTATGTTCTCATCATCATCTTCACAATGATCTGCAAATTAGTTCAATTACATCAGCAAGTCAGACTGTGCAGTTAGTTCTCAGAGTGCAACATTGGCTTTATTATCCCTTGAAACTGCAGAGGTACTACAATCTCTAAATCAGTTTGATGCAGACATTACTCTGAGGTCAAAGACTGAGTGCTTTAGGGATTGGGCCAACACAGACACCTCTGCGTGTCTGAAGTAACCTGCTCCCATCTCCCACCTGAAGAGGAAAGCAGGGTATGGAAAAGCGCAAGCTGGAGAGGGGCTCCAACGGCAGGGACCCCATCCCTCTCAAGATTAACACAATCATCCCACCTTAGGACGGGGTTTGGATGGACACCGGAATTAATACCTGGCAAAAGGAAAAGAGGGCACAAAGGTCCCTGGAGTGCCATGGTCTAGCACCTCAGCCAGGGGGGAAAGGAAGAGGACAACATGCAGCCAGGAGTTTAAAAGGAGGCTGCGTCCTCCAAAACTTTGAGAAAGAAAACCCCACAGGGGGATGTCCCCATGGACACTGTGCCATTATTTGCATAAAGTTGCAGGACACCTCTGTCTCCTTTATGGACACTGGCTTTTCACAGCATGATTTTTATGCACACCTGTGTCCTTGTGTCGGAGTAGCACCAGCCTGCAGTGACTCAGTGCCACTCCGGTCTGCAGGAGAAATGGAACGTTCCATTAGGGTTGACTGAGAGGGAAGTACAGACCCTGAGGAGACAAGCAACATCTGGAGGCATCCAAACTTCTGGACCAAACGCTCAGGGATCTGGAAAAACACCGCGCTGGGTGCATTTCCCTCAGCCTTCTCCTGAGACTCAGCAGCCGGGCGCTGCCGCTGCACATCTGGACACGCCGTGCCCGGCACAGCGGGAAGGGATCCATTGCAGTCTCTCGCTGCCCCACTGATGCTTTCATGCCCTGCAGGGCTGTTTCCCAGCCTGGCCTGGCTGCAGCTCCTCCCCAGCCTCTGCAGGAAGGCATTTGGCATCAGCTGACAGGGTGCCCAAACTGCACCACGGACCATGCACACCCTGAGTTCCCCTGCAATTTCCTGCTCTCTGGGGAGATCAGGATTGGTGGCTGTTTGGAGGAGGGAAGGCCCAAAATCAGCCCCAAGGACCTGGGAATTTTCCTGATCATTACCCATAACTTTGACAGGTGTTGCCAGTAGAAGACTGGCACAGCACAGAGGATTTCTCCTGAGCAGGCTCAGGGCACTCGGGTACTGAGCAGTCCTGCTGGGGTCCCTCCGTGGGAGACACGTCCCAAAACCTGGGAGCGGCTGTAAGAGGTGCCCATGGTGGGCAAAGAGCAGGGGGGAGAGCAGGGCTGCTGTGTGTCCTGACAGGGCCTGACTCTGTCCCCTTGGGCTGTGGGAGCTGCCACGGGGCACGGAGGGTCGGGCTGGCAGCTGCTGCTGCAGGGATGGCTTTGGCCCATGTCCCTCGAAGGAGCCCCTGCCCAAGCAGCTGTGCTGCCCCCGGGCTCTCCTCCTGGCCGTCTGGGCTTTGTTGGGTGGCACAGCCTGTGCCCAGGGGCAGCAAGGTGCCTGCAGGCCCCAGCTCTGGGGAAACAGAGAACGTCCTGGCCGTATCCAACGTGCTGCCAGCTCAGCAGTGGTGCACAGCACGGGCTCACGCTCCCCATTGCTCCCACAGATGTGCACAGTGAGAAAGGAACACATGTCCACAATCCTAAAGATGTCCCAAAGATTGTCTGTCCTTAGATAGACACAGGCAGTGTGACTTGAAGTGGACTGAATGTGGGCTCCACTGGTACCAGGGCAGGGCTTGGCTCCACTCTTATGTTCCAATAAAGAGTTGCAGTTGTCACAGCAGTGTCCATGTGGTACCAGCAGCAAAGCTCACACAGCACCAGCACTGACCGAGCTCCGTGTCCGGGAGCAGCCGTGGATGCCCACGGTGTGGGCAGGCAGGAGCCGAGCACTGCGTTGCTGTGACCAGCAGGAGGGCCCCGAGGGGCTGGGGGAGCCTGTGCTGAGGGTCCCTGGGCTGAGGGCACATTTCTTTCAGCGGGATCATGTGGACCTGGACCTTCTCAAAGGGCATATCCAGGAAAAGAGGGGAGCCATGAGGAGCATCTCCAGGGACACAGCCTGACAAGCAACGTCAGCAGGCAAAACAAAGGTTTTGCAAAGCATTGTGCCTTTGATGAAGCAAAGCTTTTACAATCAAGGCAGTTCATTAGTACAGATGGGGGTACACTCTGGGGCTACAACAGAGGGCATGAGGTTACAGCAGGCTCTGAGGTCACAGCAGGCTCTGAGGTCACAGAGGTCCCAGAGCCCCGTGGTTGCACAGCACCACAACGACTGAGCAGTCAGTGCCTGACCACAGCTGTGGTGGCAGCAGCGGCGGCGGCTGCAGTGGTGCTGACCCTGGGACAGCGGTGCCAGCACAGTGGTGGCAGCAAGAGCTGTGGGACCGGCTGAGGGCAAGGCACCATGGCCCTTGCTCGGCACCTCTTCCTCCTGCTCCTGCTGGCAGTGGCCCTGCCTGCCAGGGCTGCCCAGGCTGCTCCGATGCGTGCGCAGGGAGCAGGTGAGCCGGCGGCCTGGCTCCCCTTTCCCGGGACAGCGCTCCGTTCTCCCTGGGAAGGGCTGGGCATGGTTTTCCCAGGGCTTTAGGGAGGGCTTCCTTGGTGGGAGTGAGAGAGCCCTGCGGTGCCCTGGGCCACTCCAGCCTCGCTTCCAGGGATGTTGCACAGGGCCTGCAAAGAGGGAGGAGAGTGACCAGGACGCAGCCCAGAGCTCCCCAGGCCCCTCTGCACCTTTGGCCATGTCCATTGACATCTGGCTCCCATGGCCTTACCCAAGCCCCTTGCAGTGCCCAGTTCCCTGAGGCAAAGGGGATCCCGGCACACCATGGAATGGTTCTCATCTGTGCTTCCTTCTAGATGAGGGTGCTTGGAAGGCTTCTCCCACCTCCCTATTGAGACCGAAGTTGCTCGTTCATCCTCGGCAACAACTTTTTAGCAAAGTTTAGTTACAGGGAGGCTTTAAGGGGAAAGGTATCTTCCCCAGTGTGCCATATATATAACTGTGGGATAGGCTGATGAGCGCTCTGTTAAAAGTGTAGGGGAGCTCAGCTTAACAAACCCAAGCGTACAATGCTGCTGCTTCCACTGCACTTTCAGTCAGGATGTGCTGATACCATTTACTGGATCTGCACCACTGCAGGGTTTTTCCTGAAGTGGGAAAGAACTTCTGGAGTCTTACCTGTACAAGCACATACAGTGCCTCAGTCATAAGTGCCTCAGAAACCTTAGAAGCACATTTTCTTCAGAGCATGGTCACAAGATTTCAGCATTGGAGCCAGTTCTGCGGGCAGGCTGATGAACAGTCTCAGGCTCTTCTGCAGAGCCCCATTAATTCTGGGGCTGGTTTCTGCCGCTTCTGCTGTAGTGGCTGGAGTGAAATACATACACACTGAGCAGCAGTTAAATTACTCTGGCATGAAATAGTGTGGAACAGGCAGAGCAGTGAAGGGCAGCAGGGACCAGTTGTTCTGGCAGGTCTGATCAGGTCTGATTTGATACTAACACAGGACTCACAGAACTGCTCCATGCGTGTCGCTTCCACTTGCATTAGCTGGCTGCTCCTCTTCACAAGTCCATCATGGCAGGTCAAAGCCACTTTTACCATTTTCATCTGAAAAGGGAAAGTAAGTCTGAAGCAAACATGAAGTCACCAGTCAGAGGCCCCAGGAAGAATCAAAGGGACAAAGAAGAGAGCTCCAGGACACCCCCAGCTGCTCCCTGCTCTCTTCTTCTGAACACAACTTCATGGGAATGATCTTTTTCAGCACACTACTCGACTTCTGAGTACAGACCATAGTAATGATGTTGAAGACATACAGAAACTTGTGCAATAACATAATAGCAAGTAGTTTGAAAACTAAATGTATAGCTAGGTGTTAAAAACTACTTTCCAGAGATTTTTTCCTTGTCTCTTTATTTGGCAAAGGTCAGCTAGCTTTAGCTGCTGATCAACTATATGTGATTTAAAAAAAAAAAAAAAAAAACAACAAAGCACAATCCAGCCATTTTCAGTCTTTATTAAAATGTCAGTTGCGTTAAAACACATCAATTTCTCCCTGCTTTCTGCTCCTGGTCATTGCAGGTGGGACTGCGGAAGAGCCATGCCAGCCATAAAGAAGAGGGGACCTGTTTCATAGGGAGTAAGAGACCATTAACACAGAACGACTCCCACAACAAGTGCCTCCAAAGTGTCCTGAAGGAAATGGAGCTCATCTGGAGCTCCAGGGCTGGGCAGATTGAAGATACAATCAAGTTCAATCAGGAGCTGGAGAGGGAGCTGAAGAGCTCTCAGGAAGCTCTGGTCAGTCTGGAAGCCTGCAACCGTAACCTGAAGAGGGAGCAGGCAGAGATGAGGAGGAAGGTGGAAGAGGCCAGACATGCTGTCCTCAACAGTCTTGGAAAAGTGAAGGAGCTGGAAGAGAAAGCTAACGAGGTGCCACATCTGCAAATATACATTCAGCAGCTGGAATCACAACTGCAGCACTACAGGTAGGTTGGAGCCTGTCAAAAAGTGTCTATAAAATCACAGTGTTGGGACAGAAGTGAGTTTGAGAATCTCTGGTTGTGGCTTATTAAAGGTCTCCAAATACATCTTGTAAAATCTAGCCAGAGGGAAATTAGAAGCTGCTTGTCCATTTTATTGTGTTTCCTCTTATGGATCCCTATCCATAAGAGAACTGGGAGCATTCAGTGGAAGGTAGGCCAAGGAAGGGTGCTGATCTATGGAGAGCTGAAGTTAGTCCTCAAACACACAGCAACAGAACTCAACATGGCAATGCTTCAAGATAGCCCCAAAACAAATCCCTGACAGTCCTTCAGAAACCATTTCCAACACTCCTATTTTTTTCACTGCATTTCCTGGTCATTAGGTCCCATCCCAAGCCAGCTGCAATCAGATGGCTGACACTCCATTTCATAAAAGAGCCCTTCAACATGTCCTAGGAACTGGGGAAAAGCACCCAAGGATGACTTCTGGCCAGCGGTTTTAAACTCTGCTGTGACTTCATTGCCTCTTCACTGACAGAATAGATAATACTCAGAGAGAGAAGCTGAAATGTTCCTAAACGCACAAAATATATAGTGGGAATCTTGAACAAAAAATACATTACTCAACTAAACCCCACTTTTGTAACAGCATAAACAAATCTTTCCAGAAGCCAGAAAATTGGTCATGAATTGAAAAGTTTACTGCCTTTGTTGTTTTTTATCTCAGATGAAACTTGGACTCATACATAGTTCTTAAGTGTTAGGCATTTCTGCCCAAGTTTCAGACTGACCTGTGGAATAAAATCTAGTTTATATTCTCACTGACCCAAAGCAAGACCAGTATTTATAGATATATTTTTACTTACACTACTAAATTTAGTATTTTAATAAATTGCTTCTTCTGAACTCCTTGTCTCTTCCTAAACTTACACTTCCTCTGTTTGCTTATAACAAGAATTCATACGGAGTTATTTGTGGCATCATAGCTCTTGTACTGTTTTATGAAGTGAGGAAATTCTAAAAATAACCATTTTATCCAATGTCTTTCTGTGAGCATTGTGTGTGTTAATACTTGCATGGTTGCAGAAGATCAAAGAAGATAAAAGCATTTATTTAAACATCTGTAGGATTTAAAAAGCACTGTGAGGGCACGTAATGTTCAGGATGACTGTCAGGGGTCTCTGGATGAATGATACAACTCCAGGTGCTAAAAGGGATCACACAATTTGTCAGGTCTATCATGGTTTCCTTGGCATGAGCACCAGAGATTTACTATGAGTTCTTGTCCTGTGGAATTGCTTTTCCAAAATATGATGAAGGATAAAAAAGATCACCTTGAAACAGGTAGAGGTGAATGACTTAAAGGCAATAAGGAATGTCCACTGGCCTTGCAGAGCAGGAACTTTATGGGTTACATCAAAACAAAGAGTGTGAGTTTCAAAACGTAAATTACATGTTCTTTGGGAGATAACCTTCATGTGTAATAGTTATTTTTAAATTGCATGCTAATTTAAAGTGACTGTCAAGCTCAGGAATGGTGCTGAACTGACCATTTGGGAACTACACCCTTTTTTTAGCCCCCTGGCACATTTAGCAGAATGCCAGGCTTTGAGATTCCCTGTAGGCCATAAAGCACCTCCACCTCCCCATTCACGGAAAACAGCTCTTGGTGGAAACAGTTTAATTTAGAGATGCATAATGCTAATTGTGACTTGCATGCCTGTGGTCATATTCCATGACATATGGAATGCCATCATTCCACACATTCCCCAGGCTGGCACAAAGGTGCCCAAACTGGCAGAAAATAGTGAATCAGCAGTGCAGAGCTGTGTGTTAGGGTGGGGAAAGGGTTCAGCAGCAGCATGGCTGACTCTGCCCCACACAGCCTGGGCTGTCCCAGCTTGTCCCACTCCCTTTGCTTGCTCACACTGGTGCTAAGGCAGCACAAACTCCTCCTTGTGGAGAACGGGGTGGGGGTGGGGGGGTCGCCGGTGCCAAGAAGCCGCTCTGGAAAGATCCCAGCTGCGCAACAGTCCATGGCTGGGTCCGGCTGTCTGGCAGTCTAGGGCTGGGTTTAGCAGTCCATGGCTGGGTTTAGCAGTCTATGGCTGAGTTTAGCAGTCCATAGCTGGGTTTAGCAGTCCATGGCTGAGTTTGGCTGCCTGGGCTCTGGGATGGTTTCTCCCCCAGCGGCCCAGGGTCCGTGCTGCAGCATCAGGAAGAGGAGGATGGGGCCGGGGCTTTGGCCCGACCCGGCCTGACCCGGCCCAGTGGGGCCCAGAGGCTCCAAGGCCACCCCCACCTCCCTCAGGCGGGCTGGAACAAGCGGAACTCCAGCCTTTCTGTGCGGCTTAAATGAGCAAATTTTTTGAGAAGTGCCATTGGTCTAAAAATCTGTTTGTCAACTCAGATTCAACCCACTACCCAGCCCCAAGTGGCTCGATCGGTCAGCTCCAAGGCCCGGCTGTGGGGAGTCAGGAAGCACAGAAGGGGAATTGGTGTCCAGGGGGGTGGGGTAAGATGGCATGGCATGGCATGGCATGGCATGGCATGGCATCATGGGGGTGGGATGATGTTTGGGAGGGATGGGCTGGTTTTGGCAGTTGGAGTGGGGCACTCCAGGGAGAATAACCAGGAGCCACTTTTTATGAGGCTCCTGCTGCTTTTTGACAGTTTTGGGGCCTCTAAGTGGCTTCTGGGAGGTTTCAGTGAACTTGGGGAAGGTGCCGTAAATCCCCCGGAATTTGAGTGGCTGAGGTGGAGTCCCCACATTTTGGGAGGGTGAGAGGACCCCAATTTGGAGGGGATCCTGGTGCTTTGCAATCCTTCAATGGGG